>PVHX01000865.1:182146-246435 GCA_004024805.1 Geosciurus inauris | reverse complement strand
TTTCTTCCTTCTCAGGGGCATTTAACCACTGATCCACATCCCCAGCCCTCTTTTGTGTTTTATGTAGAGACAGGGTCTCATTGAGTTACTTAGCACCTCACTTTCGCTGAGGCTGGCTTTGAACTCACAATTCTCCTGTCTCAGCTTCCCAAAGTGCTGGGATTACAAGCATGCGCCACCGCACCTGGCTGTGACTGTCTTTCTTGTAGTGTTTGTGGAGACTGTTCTGACAATCTTAGTTGTTGCTTGAGTAGCAGGTCAGGTCATTCTCACTGATGTCGGCACAAGACCACGCAACTTTTTTCTCTTTGTCCAATACTTTCTTTTCTGAAGTCTGTCTTTGACCAGGTCGGATTACTTGAGCATCAATCCCATTCTCAATCTTAGTTTATTCAATCTGGTCTTTAGCCTTGGATTTTGTAATCCATGCAGAAGATGGAATAGCCTTTTTTGGGCTCAGTTTTCATAGCATTCTGATTTAATAAAAGAAAACAAGGTGCATCAGGTCTATAAAGACTCATTTTTAATATTGCTTATTTAGCTTTCTCTCCCTGTTCTTTTACCTTTTGAAGTTGCTTTTCTTCTTTGTATTTTTGGAGCATTTATTTTTGTTCTTCACTTAGGACAGTTTTCATTGATTTTGGTTTGGAACTGGCCTTTTCTGGAACAAGCTCTTGTGATGTCTCATCTAATTTGACAAGATGTCTACCTTCCAAGGTTGGAACATTGACATCTTTCAAACCAAAGTGTCTATTTCATTGTTATTCCTTATGTCAGTTTTCTTTCTGAGACCATGATTCCCTATGAGCAATTTTAGTTCTAATCATTTCAGTACTTAAATCCTTTCTGTGATGACTGGCAAAACATGATGAAGATATCCTGAGGCATTTTTTAGTGTGAAACTTCAACAAAACTAAAAGTACAAGAGTCCTCTGGGTCTGGACAACCTCTGTAAGAGTGGAAGGAATTTAATTTTTTAATGTTTAGTTTATATCCATTTGATTCGAAGCTTGACTGATGATTTCTTCCAGTCACAGTATTCCTAATGTGTGTAGTTTTTAAATGAAACCATATATAACTTCAGGAAACTGCTAGAGACAATGTACGAATATTTCCAAGAATGTTTAAGCAAATATGAAAATGAAAAATTTTAGTTAGAAAGGGCTGGGGATATAGCTACTGGTAGAGCAACCCTTGGCTTCAATCCCAAGTAAAGAAAAAATATATATTTTTGGAAGAAAGTCAGTTTTGGTATCCTTTGTTGATAGGACTGATAAAAGTACAAATAAATGAGGCAGATGCAGAATTTAATAGATACTTTGTTTCCATTTTCAAAATAGGCATTAATTATAAACCAGTATATGCAGAGCATTTAGCTGATTTTCTCAAAAGGATACAAAATAATTCATGTCCTTTAGGAACTTAAAAACCTAGGGGAGAATTACTTAACAGATGTTAAAGAATGAATGTAGAGGCATTAAAAATGGAGAGAGAGGTAAAACTACCACTTGATAATAATACAAAACTTAGAGTCCACTGAAAGTCTTAGAACTAATGAAGTCACTGGGTATAAAATTAATCACAGAAATCCAAAGCTTCTATTTACAGAACAGCCAATTAGAAGATAAAATAGAAGAAACAGACCCATTTAATGTTAGAGCAAAGCAGAGAAAATAGCTATGAATTAACAAGATATATGCAAGAGCACAAATACAAAACTTACGTTTCACCTGAAAAGTTCAAACTTCTTGGAGAAAAAGGCTTAAATGTCATATACATGATAGTTTTACAAATTTAGTGCAATCTCAATAAAAATATCATGATTTTAAAAAACTAGATAGATTCTAAAGTTCCTACAAAGAAGAAAGCAAGGCTAGCCAGCAAAACTAAAAAGCAGACCTACCTTATAAAACATTTAAATAGGCTTCTCCAGTCATTGAAACAGTTTGGTACTGGCATATGACTAGACAGATCATTAGAAGAAAATAAAAAGGTCAAAAATAGACCCAGATATGGGGATTTGGTACAGGATGAAGGTGACATTTCAATTCAGTGGGGAGAACATGGTTTGTTCATTAAAAGATTGTAGAACACCTGGATAACTAAAAAACAAGATTGAGTTTTATACCTTATATCAAAATAACTTCTAACTTTAAATGTGAATACTGAAATTTTAAGATGCTCTGAAGAAGCCATTAGAGAATTTTAAAAGATTTTAATGTGGTAAAAGCCTTTCTGGATTCAATATGAATTCACAATAAAATTTCACTATATATGTATTAATACTGATAAATTTTATCACTGAAATAAATGCATGGCCTTTTTGTGTGTGTGTGTGTGTGTTGCTGGGAATCAAACTCAGGCCCTTGTATGTGCTGACCATGCACTCTACTACCGAGCTATACCCCTAGCCATGTAAAAAAACAAAAAATTACTCATGGTATAAAGCATTATGAGGGCTGGGGCTGTAGCTCAGTGGTAGAGCGCTTGCCTAGCATGCATGAGGCACTGGATTTGATCCTCAGAACTACATATAAATAATAAATGAATAAATACTAAAGATCCATCAACAACTAAAAGAAAATTTTAAAAAAGCATAAGTGTGGTCTAAGGAAGAATGATAAATTTGGAGTAAATATCTGCAAATCTGAATATGTGTTGATTAATATATAAATAACATCTACAATTCAATAAGTCCAAAAACCCTAAAGGAAAAAAAGTCAAACTATAAACAGAATTTTCACAGAAAAGCATAAAATTATTCAAACTAAAAAAAATGTTCTACTTTACTATTAATAGAAGAAAACTATACTGAGACAGTAGGCTTGTAACCTATTTAAAAATGTATGTTAGTTTTATTAAACATTATTATATTGTAGATTTTATTGGTAAGAAAGGGGAAAGCAAGTAATTTTACTGAGAGAAGTGTGAACTAGAACAACCACTAAGGAAATTGTGCGATGAATTCTGGATTTACTTACCCAACCACCAATTTACTTACCCTCCTAGTTGCCAAGGTTGAAAAATGGATACGATGTTTCCCAGATTTTTTTATAGGTAGATTCTGGATGCTAATTAGTTTTCCCCTGTAATATACTTTCTCAAGATTTAAAGGGCAGAAGTAAGGCAGAGGCCATTTTCCTTGAATCTTAGAGTGCTGGGAAACATGTGTGCATGCCACTGTGATCAAGTATGTGTCCTCTAGTTTACTGGATATAGACAAGCAGTGGTGGGGGAAGCAGCTTCTTAATCTGATATTTAAATCACTGGATTATGGTAGATCTTTTTCCAGCTTCCCAGGAGTGAGAGATCATACTGGTGGCCTCTGATTTCTGGCATGGTCCTTGATGACTCCTGTCTCTGTAATGGTTGTAGTGAATAAATTGTGTCACTATAGGATTCACTCTTGTAGGCTCAACCCAGGTTGCTAAACCCTTCTCCTTCAATTCTCCTAACACCTTCATAAACTTGAAATCCAAAACAAGTGAATTGTTTAAAACATCTAGAATGTGCCTGGCATGGTTGTGTACACCTGTAATTCCAGTGGCTTGGAAGGCTGAGGCTGAAGGATTGTAAATTCAAAGTCAGCCTCAGCAACTTAGTGAAACACTGTCTCAAAATAAAAAATAAAATGGGCTGGGGATGTGGCTTAGTGATTAAGTGCCCCTGGGTTCCATCTCTGATATCTAAATAAACAAACAAACAAATAAATAATAAAATATCTAGAATTCTGTTTTCAGCATTGAAAATCGAATGATCTGGAAGGCAATTTGGCAAAAGCAGAGTTTTAACGCTATTTCCTTTGACCTAGCAATTTTACTTCTAGGAATATATCCTGTAAATGCTCATATATGAAGGAAATGAGTGTATACAGTATTTTTTGATGCAGCATTACTTGTAAATTAACCTCAGTAAGGGAATAGTAAAATAATTTGTATATGTATATAATAGGATTCTAGGTAGCTTTAAAAAGAGTAAAAAAATCTTTGTGTATTTAAAAATAACAATCAACAGGCACAGTAAGTGTAAAAATATCTAGGGGCACAATAACATATATTGATATACATATAAAACTAATTGCATATATTTAAAGGGTACAATTTGACAAATTTGACCTTTGAAACAAACATCATACTAAAAATCATGAACTCCTATCACCCTCAACATTTCATCAAATTTCTTTGTAATTCTCCCATCCCTGCTTTTCTTTACTATGGATTATTTTGATTTGTCTAGAATTTTATAAAAATGGTTGTGCAACTCAGGGGTAGAGCATCCTCTTAGAAATGTGCAACGCCCTGTGTTCAGTCCCCAGCACCCTCCCTTAATATTCCATCTTTGTGAGCCTCTCCTCTTTCCTGTTTTGTAGTTAAATTTGTTGGAAGTTCATGTTGGGACTTTCATGTTCTCCTGTTCCCTTCATTACTAACTCTTTGTAATCTTTGGCCCTGACCCAACCACTCACTGAATTTAGCTTTTATTTAGGTCAATTATAGCTTTTTTCTCGATGTCTCTCCTGTATTCCCACATGTACCCCATGACTTCCTGTCCAACCATCTTAAAATTATAACTTCTTCAGCATTTCCATTCCTTTTAAAAGAGCACAATTTTTTAGTTATTTATTTTGCTTATGTGTGTTTTCCATGGTAAGAAAATAAAATCAGGGAGGATAGGAATTGTTTGCTTGTTCACTGCTGTATTCTAAGTCTCTGGAATAATGATTAGCACATTATAGGCACTCATTAAATAATTGTTCAATGGATGAACATTGAAGTGTGATCATCTATTTTCCTGTGCTCTATTTAGGATAGAAACTCCTTTGAAGATAAGAACTATTCTTATGTCTTTATTTCCCTGTTGGCTCAGAGTCTGGCCTATAGGTGACTGTGAGTGTGATGAGTATATGGGGTGTCACTGTGATACCACTAATTTTTGTAAATGCTTCTGGATGATATTTAAAGTCCTTAAACAGTGGTTTTTAAGTTCTGTGCAACCCTAGAACCCTCTATGGAGCCTGAAAGTAGGATTTTGGAAGCAATAAATATTTAAAACTGGGGGTAGCTCAGCGGGAGAGTGTTTGCCTAGGCACATTCAGAGACCTGGGTTTCATCTCCAGTACTGAAACAAAAAAAGCAAACAAACAAAAAACACATAAACAGCTTTTAGCTGGCTATGTTAGCATGTATTGTAATCCCAGCTACTTGGGAACCTGAGATAGGAGAATCGTAAATTCAAGTCAACCTGGGCAACTTATGGAGACCCTCTCTAAAAATAAAATTTAGAAGGGTTGGGGATGTAGCTTAGTGGTAGGGCGCTTGCTAGCAGGTGTGAGGATCTGAGTTTGAAATCTAGTACCAGAAGGAAAAAAAAAAAGATTTAAGTTGCCTTAAATTGTTCCAGAGGCGCACTCCTGTAATCCCAGCACTTTGGGAGGCTAAGACAGGAGAATCACGAGTTCAAAGCCAGCCTCAGCAATGGCGAGGCGCTAAGTAACTCAGTGAGACCCTGTCTCTACATAAAACACAAAAGAGGGATGGGGATGTGGCTCAGTGGTCGGGTACTCCTGAGTTCAATCCCCGGTACAAAAAAAAAAAAATTGTTCATTCCTTTAAATTGTATTATTTATTGGAATTCCTTCACTAGAGTGCTACTGCTAAAATAAGTTTTAAGTGATAGCTTAAACTAGAGACAGGGAAGGAAGGAAGTACAAAGATAGGGCAGAAGATATAGTCTTAACCTTGACTGCACACTGGAATCATTTGAGGGAGTTTCTATGCTGATACTTGTACCCCACTCTCAAAAATATTGGTCAGGGCTAGGAACTGAGCATAGATATATTTTTCAATTCTTCAGATGATCCTAATATGTAACCAAGGGTTGAGAACCACAGGAATAATTAATCCTGGAGGAATGGATCAAGCTACAAGGGAAGACGAAAGCAAATCTAGTGAGAAGCAGAATGTCCCCAACAACTGCTTAAGGTCAGAGTGAGTCAGAGACAGCCACTGTTACTGGAATTTTGTAGCCATGACTAATAATTGGGCCCAAACACTTGAGGGGACATAAGAGCAAGACCACATACTTAATGGTTAGTTTATGGGCACTAATAAAAACTGAAAAATAACAGAACACTTCTTCCTCGAAGCTTTCTAAAAGGTTAATTATCAACCAGTTCTTTCAACTCTTAAATTACTTTCTGAGAGTGAATTAAAAAGAGGGCATGAATTCTATTAGGAGATTGTAGTACCATTGTAGATTAATTCTTCTTATTAAATTGTACCCTGTTGTTCATTTTTCACCACAAAGAAGCTAACTTAATCCTTGTTCGGCTTGCATATTGAGCAATTCTGGATAATTGCTTATAGAACGATAACCTTTATAACACGCATCATCCAATACAGAGAAAAATTCATCCTTGGAATGTAATTTCAAATTCAAAAAGTGAAACCTAGTATCATGACAAGAGAATATATGAGTTTCACATTACTATTCCTAAGGAAAACTTCAATAGTCTGTGATTCAATATAGACTCAGAATAAACATCTGACTTCTAGCTTTTCTAGAGCATGCTAACAAACGTGTCTGTATTTGACCTGTCTGAAGATAAGAATAGTTTATCAAAGGTTATTTAATTTCAGTCTCGGGTACCTTGTCTGTTAGTATTCTCTTTATGAAGAATATATTCCAATTACAAAAACTCTCCACGTAAAGAAGGAAATGTTATAATCAGGTTCTTTATAAAGAGAAAAACTGTTTTCACTGGACGTATTGAAAGTATTTTTTCCCTCAAATTAACTTATTGTGAGTAAATCTGATGAAAGATTTACTCCGAGAATTACTATTTTTTAAATATTTTTTAGTTGTAGATGAACCCAATACCATATTATGTTATTTATTTTTTAATTTTTTTAATGTGGTGCTGAGGATTGAACCCAGTGCCTCACGTGTGCTAGGCAAGTGCTCTACCACTGAGCTACAACCCCAGCCCTCTAAGAATTACTTTTTAAATTCTAAAACAAAAGTATTAAATAAAAGTGGACTTTGACAGAAATGGATGCTGCCTTATTTCTTCTGCAAGTGTTTAGACTTTTCATTTTGTAGTGATTTGTTTTCCCTGATATGTTTTATCTCAGGCTTCACTGATTACAAGTGTGCAGGGGGGTTAAATGTGTTTGCTATTGGCAATTTAGCATTAATTGTAATATGCTGTAATCCAAATTACAATCTGTCATTTCTAGTCAAATTGTGAAGCACTGTAATTGTATTTTAGAGTTCCACTGCCATTGATTATAGCTACCTCATTTGTGTTTTAATATACCATGACGAATTTGTGAATGAAAATACAATCTTGTAACAAGCCAAGAAACAAGTATTGTTTTTCCATTATAACAGCAAGAAAATTATTTCTTAACAAATGAAAAGAGGAGATGGTAACACAATAAAGAGGATTCATTTAAGGATGAAAAGAAGACTTCAATTTTCCAGCAATGCATAAAAATAAATGAATCATAGATATTTAGAAAACATTTTAAATGGAACATTATAAAATATTTTCTAAATTAACATTATTTTTGAAATCTATCCATATGCATACAAATTGCTCTTGTTTATTCATTTGAATTGTCATATAGTACTCTGCAGCTTATTTGTCCATTCTTTTCATGGTGGTAATTCAGATTGTTTGTAAATTTTTACTGTGAAAAATCATGTTGCAGTGAACATTCCTATACATGTCTCTTCATAGATGTAGAAGATTCATTAGGAAATAGAAGTGGGGTTGTATGTATGTACATCTTCTATTTGGTATTGCTAATTGGTTTCTCAGTGGTTATTCAAATTTATACTCCCATTAGAAGTATAATTCATTTTTCTATATCTGTGTTTTAGTCATATTTAAAATTTTTTGCCTATTTGATGAATGAGAAATGTGTTACCATTTTGGGTTTAATTTTACTTTGCCTGGTTAATAAGTTTGAACATATTTTCATGCATATATTGGCCATTTGGAACTCCTGTTCTGTTAATTTTCTAAATTTCTCATTTTTCTGTTAAAATGTTTGTCTTTTTAATTAGTGAGAGTCCCTTAAAAATTCTGGGTACTAATTTTTTTATTGTTTATGTATTTCATTTATATATCCATTCACTCATTTTGTGCTTCTATTATCTGCCAGGCACTGATTTAGGTCCTGGAGACACAGCAATTTACACAAAATAAACAGACAAAATCCCTGCCTGTTTATACATTTTTCAATCTAATTGAGGTGAAAGAACCTACACAAATAGAAATACAATATGAGAAATAAATGATATGAAGGAAAAACAAGTTAAAGGCAACTGTGAGTGGTAAACAGTAAAGTTCCCTCTGAGGTGGTAACATTTGTGCAGAGGCCTGAATGCAGTGAAAGAAATTAGCTCTCCTATCTGAGGCCAAAGGCTCCTGGACTGAAGGAGGACGCAAGTTTCAGGACACAAGTTAGGACCATGTTTGTCAGATTTGAAGAACAACAAAGTCAGTGTGGCTCTCAACCAGTGATAGGAGGTGAATTTAGAGTGAAAGCTTGTGTAAGTCCATGGTAAGGACTTGGGACTTTTAAGTGCAATGGCAAGTCCTTGGAGATTTTTGGCAGAGTGATGAGATCTGTCATACATTTTAGAAGGACTACTCTGACCGTGAGTGGAAAATATTTAGTGAGGCAAGCCTGGAAACAAAGCAATAGAAGTACAGGTAGTGCTTTGGATTAGGATAGTGGCAACTGAAATGATGAGATATCATGATTCAGAACATATTTTATAACAGAGAAAAGATTTTCTGATCAGGGAACTAAGATGAAGGTGGGAGTGAAGCAGAAATCTAGAACAACTAAACAGTTTTAGGCCTAATAGTTGAGTGAATATTGTCCCTGCATATATACATTATTTCATTGATTCAAAGACACACATGTGTTCTCTGAAATTAGAAGGTAGTTTACAAATGATGGCGACTGATAATCAGTGCCAGTCAGAGAGCAATGTAGTTTCATTGACTTCATAAATTTGGTCAAAGTTGCTATACTATCATCATTTCAGCTGAACTTTGTATATTGTCAGTATTATACATGTTGACTTTAATTGCCATTAAATGACTTTTTAAAAGTACACCATGGTTCATCCTTGGAACTAAAAGGGTCCAACAAATCAACAAAGCAAAAATTGGTTTTATTGAAGTAAATGTTTACTTTTGGAGGACTGAGCATAATTCTGTGTTTTCTCAGCAACAAATGGCTAAGGAATTTACTGGGATCTAAGTGATAAAGACAGCCACAAGTTGATGAAGTTGCATTCTTTCTTTTTTAAAAAATCTATATACACAATTGCCTATCACAATCCAGTTCATACAACTGAAGGTGGAAGGAATTGACAAATTGCCTAGAACAAATTCAGGAAATGTCTAAGTGACAAGAGGTTGGTGGAACTTATTTATATGTCATGCAGAATTATTAAGGCATTGAATTTTAATTTAATCTGTAGCATTTTTTCCTTTTCTGGAGTTTTAAGTAAAATAATAATGAGGCTTAACAATGAATAACTTCTTAGATTGGTAAGATTAAGTTCAGTTAAGAAGTTTTCAAAGTATATAGATAATAAGTAAAGTCATAACTGAATGAGATTTCCTAAAGAATGAAAGTAGTTTGAGAAGAGGTCTAGAAATCGAGAGCAAGGAAACCCCAGCATTTGGAGACTGGCCTCACTTCAAGCCCAAAGCTATGGAGGCAGCCAACCATGGGCTGAAACCTCTGAAATCATGAGCCAAAATAAATGTTTCCTCCTTAGAGTTGTTTCCGGTATTTTTCACAGCAATGAAAAGCTGACTAACACAGAAGGAAAAGCAGAAGAGTATGGGGACCTGGGAAGCCAAATGAAGGTAGCATTTACAGGAGAAAGAATTGTTTAGCTGAACCAATGGCATTGATAAGTTGAGTACCAGGAGGACTGAGATTGAGAATTGGCCATTTGATTTGATAATATGGAAGTTATGATGAAGTTAACAGAAGTGATACAAAGGCTCTAGGTTGGTAGAGGGCAAGGCAAATTCAAGATTTACTATCTGAGAAACCAGACCTTCTGGACTTCTAACTTTTGAATTTTATTAGTCAAAATCTCTCAAGTTTGAAAAGGTCTCAAGAGATTGTAAACTCTGTTTTGTTTTGTTTTGTTTTGTTTTTGTCTCTGAATTAGTCTGGGATTTTTATTTGTTCTGAATCCAATCACTTATGTATTTTTTTCCTCTGGGTCCACCATTGCTCATGTTTGCTTACAATAACTTTTCAGTAGAGCTCTTTGGAGATGTGACACTCACACTACTAATTTAGTCAATCTGAAAAACATGAACTGCTTGATATTTTTAAATGTGTAGAACACATTCAAGGATAATGTTAACAAATAATAGGAAACAATATGTAAATGCAAACACTGTACCAAAAAGTTTCCTGTTCTTCTTGACATTCAGAATATATAGAATGTAGGCAAGAAGACAGAGGAACTTCTTGTTCTGAGTAAAATCGAAGTTGATCACTCAGAAGTCACATTGTGTCTTTCTCTCTTCTTAAAATAGTCAAAATGGAGATAAATATGTTTGCACACTTTCGAGTTTCATAATCATGTTTTAACTTAGTGATTCATTTTCATGAAGGCAGCTTTATCAAGCTGCACCATAGTGCTAAGATATACTTAGAAACCAGGGAAGTTATTACCAGGTCTAGAGAAAATGAAAAGCTATAATTCTTTTTTTTGTTTGTTTGTTTATACTGGAGATTGAACTCAGGGGCTCTGGACCACTGAGCCACATCCCCAGCCCTGTTTTGTGTTTTATGTAGAGACAGGGTCTCACTGAATTGCTTAACACCTTGCCCTTGCTGAGGCTGGCTTTGAACTCGCGATTCTCCTGTCTCAGTCTCCCATAGTGCTGGAAGGCTATGATTCTTAAAATGTTATATTAGATGAATAGTTGATGAATTTTATATATACATATAAAGGATATCAGGCCAGGTGTGGTGGCACATGCCTGTGATTCCAGTGATTCAAGAGGCTGAGGCAAGAGGATCACAAATTCAAGACCAACCTCAGCAACTTAGCAAGACCTTATCTTGCCACGTCCTGCATGGCCTTAATTCAGAAACTGGCAAGGGGAGATGGGGGACTGAGAAAAGACAGATTCACATTGAGAGAGAAAGCTGGGGCTAGGCGGGACATTACCCTCTGATGGAAGAATAATGACCCAGAGCTAGTACAACACATTTGTTATATAGATTTCATCAAAAGGTTATTTGTAGGAAAGTTTCAGCAAAGCAGGCAATCTGAAGAATGCAGGTCTGGTGAGACATTAGGGTTATTTTGTTATGCTCAGAATTCTCTATCTCTGGGAGCTGGTGTCTGAGCTCAAGGTCCAAGCTGATATAACTCTGTATCTTTGTACAGTCTCTTCACACCAGGTGTCACCACAGCAACAGAGCCATCTGGACTTGCACCTTTGCACAGGAAATTCCCAGTGCAATGCAGCCACGAGGCAGTCAGAGGACCATGATTCAAATCACCACTCTCCACTCTATCTCAAAAATAGAAACAGGGCTGGGGATGTAGCTCAGTGGTAAAGTGCCCCTGGGTTTATTCCCCAGTACCAAATAAATAAATAAATAAATAAACAAACAAACAAATAAATAAATAATCAGACTAAAGTTACTACCCCCTAATTCCATACACAGAATTCCATAATTCTTTAATTTGTTTATTTATCATTATGAATGTAATTATGAAAATTTTCAAATCATACTTTATTTAACTGCAATCAGTCCTTTGAAAAATGTCCATATGACCACATAAACAAAAAAGAAAGATGATTGAAGACTAGAAGATTATGTGTTTTACCCCATTAGTATCATTTATTCAAAGCCTATCAGAAAAAAGAGAACATATGTGGAAAGCCCTTTTTTCTGTAACAATAGATTAACAAGTAAAATAACAATATAACATTAGTAACAACAATTAGGCATCAAAGATCCATTTTTTAAGAAGACAACTTTAGAAAGCATCCTCATTTTTCAGAGTCATAATCAACAAAAATAAATTAATGGAAATATATTCAGTTGATTGGAAGCCCTAGTGAAAGAAATATTTATAATTCTATGATCAACATTTACTGAGCACGATGAGGGCACAGTGCTAGGCCTTATGGTATTAAAACTTTTTCTATTGAATATTTTATAAATTGAGTGAAATTAAAAGATTCTAAGTATATATTTCATTTGACAAGTATAATAAAATTCAAATGAAGCTTGATAGAAGTGACTTTTTAAACTTAATTAACAAGATATTTTCTGCTCTCCTTGTGATACTGAAATAACAACCTGACAAGACTGCTCATCTCCAATAACAGGACAAATGATTACTGCATTAATCTATAAAAACTGAACTAATGCTTAATAGAGTTTCTATAGGTACTATGCCTCCCTACTGCTAAAGGAGTGATCTCTAGGATATGTGAGTAAGTGAAAAATATCCAAGTTTCATAGTTAACAAGTTCGACTATATGTTAAATTTTCTCACTTTTATAAGTAGAAGCATAAGTCAAAAGTTTTAAAAATGTTCATAAAATGAGGGAAAGGACAGGAGCAGAAGTTAGAATTTTTTGAATGTATCCTGATTTTTCAGTATTAATTTGAAACCAAATAAATGCTCTACACTATTATCAAACAAAAATAAAGATGAGAAAATATAATAACCAAATTGAAAGCAAAATAAAGCAGGTGAAGAGAAGACTTAAACATGGTCAGCTGGGATTACAGGTGCGCCACTCTGCCATGCCCCGTCCCTTTTTTCTGAAACAGGGTTTCACTGTGTCGCCCAGACTGCCAAGTAGCTGGGATTACAGGTGTGTGCCACCATGCCCAGCTTCAAGCCTTTCTTGTACCTCAAAAGATCTAAATAGTCAGTGAGGGAAAGTTCTTTTATTGAAGAGTTCTGGTTATTAAATGATGAAGAAATGGCAATGAAAAGAGCACCAATTTGCAATCACTGATAAAATAATAGCTTTAGGCAGTTCTCATCAATGGCTGTTAGAACTATTAGATGGAAGCTGACAGAGAATGTTCCAATGGATGAGTAAGGCCAACAACAACTCAACACAGCAATCAATCAATTTCACAAAGAAAGAGACGAATAGACAGGTGTATCTGCTGGTAGAAATACAGACAAAACTACCTCTGGCATATCCTTCCCTAAAAATAAACCTAAGTATGAATAAGCCTCTCTACATATCCACCAGTTACACAAAATTCGGGGGACCAATAATAAACACTCTATAAGCATGCAAACAGTAAGATCCACAAGATGCAAAACTCCACTGGATCCATATCTTGGTTCCTTCAACAAATAACTTGCAAGGAAAAAAAGGGGGGAAGGAGAGAAAACTATAGATTAAAAGAGATTTATGAGACAAAGCAAACAAATGAAAAAATGAACCAAATGATGAACAGTTGAGAAATTCTAAAATCAACAGGATATTTGATAACGTTAAATATTTATTGCTAATGTTTAGGTGTGATAAAAATGTTGTAGTTATTTTAATATAGTAGCTCTTAAATGTTTGGAGTTGCTCAAAGAACAACAACCAAAAACACCTAGTAATTAAGTGAGTCATAGAAGAAATGCCATAGCATTTAGGGGTCTAACTAAAGTGGTAGCTCTAAATTAAGGCTGTGCAGTGTGCAGCAGATGGGACATGTGCAAATTTAACAACAATATGAAATTCACAACTAAGAGTCAAAGTCACAAATAACTATCACTAGTACGTCAGCTATACTTTCTCATTATATTCATGGCAAAAAGTTAGTTTTTATAGTTTAACTAGTAACAGAAAGAATCTCGGTCCTGGGAATGGAATAACATGAATTTTATAAATGTAACAAATGTCCATCTCAAATTTCCTCTTTTCCATATTGTAAAGTACTCAGTCTCATGATCCCTGTTATTGATCTGTGACATGGCTGGCACCATCCTTCCACTCTAATGATTCAATGACAAATCTGGTTTCCAAAATGAAATTGTTTTTTGGATTCTTCGCTTTTTATATTTGTTTCTACTCAGCACTTTTAAGTGATTTTGCTGGGTCAACCCAGCTACTTTTATTCATTCAGTCATCCAGTCAATGTTTACTAGAGTGTCATTTAAAAACCTGTGCTGGTTTCAGCACTGAGGATTCAGTGATGAAGAAGACAGTTTCTGCCCTTTACATGGTTCTGCTGCATTTAAATAGAAAGAACTGTATAAACATAATTTCATTCATTCCCTGGAGGCTTTTACATAACAGCTTAGGCAAGCGATGTACAATAAAAGGCTTCAAAAATGAAAAAAAAAAGATTCTAATGTGGAAAGAGAAATTAATTAATGAACACATTAGCAAACAAAGTAATCTCAGAGTCCTCAATAAGTACTAGGAAGTACTGGAGGGAAGTGTGGCAAGTACAGAAGTCAGGGTCGGGGGAGTTGTTCTTTAAGATAGAATAGTGACAGAAGACTTCTCAGAGGGTGTGAGCTTTTAAGCTGAAGCTTTTATGAGGAGAGTGAGCCAGTCACAAGATGAGCCAGAGAAAGAAAACTCAGAGTAGTAGGAATTTTAAGGTGAAAACAAGCGACTGAAAGAATGTCAGTGCTGTGGTAAATCTTGAGCAAAAGGGGAAGTTGGAACACATAAGAAGAACCTCAATCAAGCAGAGCAAGGGTAAGAAACTTTTAATTTATTCTAAGTGCAATACAAAGTTACTGAGAGATTTCAAGATCATAATCTTGTTTACATTTTTGAAAGACCAGCTTTGCAGCTGTGTGGAGAATGGATTGAGTGGGAGCAAGAATACATTTTGGTGACAGGAATACATTTTGCAATATTTTTTTTTGTATCGGGGATTGAACTCAGGGACACTCGACCACTGAGTCACATCCCTAGTCCTATTTTGTATTTTTCATGTAGAGACAGGGTCTCACTGAGTTACTTAGCAGCCTCGTGGTTGCTGAGGCTATTGCAATCTTTTAGGCCAAATAATTAATAAATAAATAAATAAATAAATAAATAAATAAAGTGGGGGCTGGGATTGTAGCTCAGTGGTAGAGCGCTTGCCTCGCATGCCTGAGGCAGTGGGTTCGATCCTCAGCACCACATACAAATAAACAAATAAAGATATTGTGTCCATCTACAACTAAAAAAATATTTAATAAATAAATAAAGTGAGTGGCTTCAAATAGGATGGTAGCAGTGGAGATGAAGACAGGTGGATAGACTCAAGATATATTTGGAGATGGAAGTGACATGAGCTGATGATAGATTTGATTGACAGAAAAGGAGGAAAATGGATTCTCTATTTCCTAAGGTACCTAGGCTTTACATTGATGTACAGCAGTATTCTGTAGATGAAATGTTATGATTAAGTCCTTCATAGTTCTTTAGATTTGTGTTTACAGAATGGACTATTAAAAAGTTATTTCATCAAAGCCAGCCTCAGCAATGGCGAGGCGCTAAGCAACTCAGTGAGACCCTGTCTCTACATAAAACACAAAATAGGGCTGGGGATGTGGCTCAGTGGTCGAGTACCCCTGGGTTCAATCCCTAGTACCAAAAAAAAAAAAAAACTTTATTTCATAAAAAAGAAATATTATTTTAATGAAACTGTTGATTTACCCTAACAACATATGGCAAAAGCTACAAAGAAGTTCAAAGATGTTGAAATTCCTTCCAATGGGACGCAAGATGAATAATAAAGAAATAAAGGAAAAAGCCCATCCCGGCTCATTTGCCCTTCTCTCACCATCCTGTGTTTAACACTCACTGAAGACATTCTACAACCTGTAGTCATTCTCAAAGCTGTTGACAAAGCCTGTACTGTTGCTCCAAGAAGCTCAGAACACACTCCTTAGAAGAGAAAGTTTTTCAGTGCTGTGAGGAAAAAACATTTAAAAACTAAAAAGCAGAACAAACAACTAGTATTCTATTCCTTAAGTTTGTCCATGTCCCATTTTACCTTCCTTTATATCATCTTGACTTTCAGAAATCAGAGAGTAGATGTTCTAATTACCTAAAAGAGTAAGGAGGACTAGAAAACTGATAGAAGGAAAATGATTGAACATATTTCTTAGCAACATTTCACACCAGGTAAAGCTAATAGGCACCATTAAACCCGCAAGACTATTACGGAGCTGGGTCTGGTGGTGCATGCCTGTACTCCCAATGGCTTGGGAGGCTGAGGCAGGAGGATAGAGAGTTCAAAGCCAGTATCAGCAACTTAGAGAGACCCTGCCTCTAAACAAAAAATAAAAAGGGCTGGAAATGTGGGGAGCTGGGGTTGTAGCTCAGTGGTAGAGTGCTTGCCTGGTATGTGTGAGGCATTGAATTCGATCCTCAGCACCACATAAAAAAATAAATTAAATAAAGGCATTGTGTCCATCTACAACTAATTTTTTTAAAAAAGGGGTGGGGATGTGACTCAGAGGTTAAGTGCCCCTAGATTCTATGCCTGGTACCAAACAGATACACACACACATGCACACGTACATGCACATGCACACACACACAGACGGTTAAGGACTTGGACTTGAAAGTGTACCACAGATGCTGGTATGTAAAAGACCTGAGAACCCAATAGCTAAACTGTAGAACCAACTTAGATGTGCTCCAATAGATGAATGGATAAAGAAACTGTTGTATATATACACAATGGAATATTATTCAGCCTTAAAGAAGAATGAAATTATGGCATTTACAGATAAATGGATGGAGTTGGAGAATATCATGCGAAGCGAAGTACGCCAATCCCCCAAAACTAAAGGCCCAATGTTTTCTTTGATAAAATGTGTTTCTGCTGATCCATAATGAGAGGAGGGCAAGGGAAGAATGGAAGAATTTGGATTGGGCAGAGGGGAGGGAGAGGAGGGTAAGATGTGTGCGGGAGGAGAGGTGGAATGAAGTGGATATTATTACCTTATATGCAGGTATGATTGCATGAATGGTGTGACTCTACCTCATGTACAACCAGAGAAATGAAAAGTTGTGTTCCATTTGTGTAAAAAATAAAATTAAAAAAAAAAAAAAAAGACCTGTGAGCTGCTGTGGTGTGGCTAAGGTTTACATTGTCACCTCCTGGTCATCTAACTGATATTAACCTCCAGTTTGCTGCAATCATTTCTGTTCTATAAAACTGGCCTTGCAATTCAAATGCCACTTTATAAAATGAAATTTTCTATGAATTTTATGAGAAAATCTTAGTGATTTTCTAAGCGCTTCAAGTGGCAAAATTTACGAGCATTTGTCAAGTGAATAACCATCACGTGTTTCTGATCATCAAGTATCATTAAAATTTGGACAACATGAAAGATGAAAATGAAAGGAAACCAGAACAATGTGGTCCAATCTTCTCATTTCATACAATAAAAACAAAGACTTAGAGTAATCAAGCTCTTTGGTCAAAGTTTCTTAGGTTTGTTTCAAAATATTTCTTAGAATGAAACAAATTCTGTGAATAGCCATGCTTCTCAGCGGTGGCAGAATTGGAGCTAGGATTCAGGTCTCTCAGTTCCGAGATTAAGTGTCTGTACAACATCAAAGAAGGCCGCTCTGATTGTCGAAACTCCCAGGCCCTACAAAGGTAAAGAATTACACAGCCATAAAAAAAATAATAATAATCTGTAGACTCTCCTGCTGATTACACTAATACACGAGGAGAGAAATTCCATGACCAAGAAATGATATGGCTGAAGCATACACAATTGAAGTTATCTGATAATTTTCCTGTTGTATTACATTAGGACTCCTTGTTTCCAAATGAAAACAAAATAATCTCAAACTCAAACAAACAAACAAAAAGGAGAATTTATAGGTTTATATAACTGAGAAGTCCAAACAGTGTCTCCAGGACATTGCTCCATCTGGTCTCCCTCTCTACCTCTCAATTCTGGTCACCACTTTTTAATTTTGTTCTTGAACTCAGTAGCAAAGTGGCAACTCGTAGTTCCAAAGGAATGTTCCAGCAGATTCAACAGAAAAGGTGGTGAGTCTTCCTAGTTCTTACACCAAGTAAGGTATCTTGTTCCTATCTTCAGAATCTTCTAATAGTTCCCTCATTGGCTTCAGAACAAAAGCCAAAATTCTTTTTTTTTTTTTTTTGGTACTGGGGATTGAACTCAGGGGCATTCGACCACTGAGCCACATCCCCAGCCCTATTTTGTGTTTTATGTAGAGACAGGGTCTCACTGAGTTGCTTAGCGCCTCGCCATTGCTGAGGCTGGCTTTGAACTCGCGATTCTCCTGTCTCAGCCTCCCTAAGTGCTGGGATTACAGGTTTGAGCCACCGCACCCAGCTAAAAGCCAAAATTCTTGTAGTGGCCAGAGTCATACATGGTTTTTTCTCCAATATCCTCTGAATTCGTCTTGTGCTATTCTCCCTTTTGCTCCGTATTCTCAGTCACACTTTATTTCTTGCTATCACTTGAACATACCAGACGAACTTCCACTATAGGGCCTTTTCACTGACTACTCTCAGTGCCATACACTCTTTTCTTTTTTGTTTCATCCAAGAAATTTTTTTTTAAACTCAGGAAATAAATAATTTTAGCAAGCATGCATAAGAGATTAGAAAATAATGTTGTCATCCACAAGGAAAAGATGCATTTTCTCTCTTGGGAAAGCTTTTGAATCCTCCCTGCCAGTTTATTGCAGTATGATCAATAAATACAAGTTATGTATATTTAGGCTAATGGTGTAGCTCAGTAGTAGAGTGCTTGCCTAGCATGCACAAAGTCCTTGGTTTGATCCCCAGCATTGCAAAAGAAACAAAAATTATATATATTCAAGATATATAAATACATTTGACAAACGTATGTGTTGTGAAATGATTACCACAATCAACTAAATGAACACATTGATCACCTCACAGTTACTGTGTGGGCGTTTGTGTGTGCGCGCATGCGAGAGAGAGAGAGAGAGAGAGAGAGAGATGAGAATGCTTCAGATCTACTAAAAAATTTCAAGTATACGATAGAGTATTATTAACTATAGTTACTATGCTGTACACTAAATCTCCATAACTTACTCCTCTTATAATTTACAGCTTGTACCCTTTGACCAAATCTTCAACCCAACCCGATCCCACCCATGAACCCCTGTGTCAACCACTAGTCTACTCTTTACTTCTGTAAGTTTGACTATTTTAGATTCTCACATATAAATGAGATCATACTGTATTTGGCTTTCTGTGTCTGGTTTGTTTCACTTATCTTAACATCCTCCAGGTTTATCCCTGTAGTCTCAAATGGCAAGATTGTCTTTTTTTATGGAGCGCGCGTGCACACACTCCCCCCATTTTCTTTGCTCATCCATTCGTAGACGCTTAGGTTGTTTATCTTGACATTGTGAGTAGTGCTGCAAAGAACCCAGAGGGGATACAGGTATCTCTTTTAGATACTGATTTTTTTTTTAACTTTGGACATATACCTGGTAATGGAATTACTGAACCCATGGTTTTTCTATTTTTAATTTTTGAGGAATGGCCATATTGTTTTCCACAAGGGTGGTACTGATTTACATTTTCAACAACAGCATACATGGATTATTTCCCTTTTCTCTAACATCCTCACTAACACATCTCTTGTTTTTAGTACAATTGCCATCTTAGGAAGTGTGAGAGTGTGTGGGAGACAGCTGGCCTGGGTGTTCTCCCAGTACATAATGTGCAACAGTATCAGGTTTCTCAATCTTGTGGCTTGACCATAGTTCCATGTTCTTGTAACAGTTCCGCATTCCTGTAAAACCGCAAGATTAGTAGAGTAGTTAACACTTTGTAAGACTTCGGTGCATCCGGTTGTACCCTGTGGCGCTTCCGGGTGAGAGGGCATCCTAAGATATATATACCCAAGTCAGGGGAATAAAGGAGACTTGAGTCCTGTCTTGTCCTTTGTGTGTGTGTGTGTAATTCTTATCCGCAGCTCCCTCGCCGATCCTAGTTTTACTTTGTGCTGGTGCAGGCGCCGGCAAGAGTGTACTATTCCCCTGTAACCATTTGGCTCTATTTCATGTCCCTCAAGGATTGCCCTAGGGACTTGGTCATACAATAGTTGCCTTTTCACATTTCTTAATAGTTTTAGTCTTTCTTCTAGGATCTTGTCTTTAGTCCTCCAAACCCTCATATTTTTCAAACAGATTCTTGACTTTCTATATCTGCATGTAATAGGTGTGTTCATGAACCATTTCCAAGTCTGGGGTCTTAAATATGCTCAGGTCAAGTCTGCCTATACTCCTCACTACTTTTCTAGGCATTCTGGATCATAAGGGAGCTTTCTCATGGGATAGACTAATATACAGGGAGCAAGATCTTGTCATTCTGTTCAGCTGGCCGCCAGTCCGGCATAGTTCTCTATGTGCAACATAGTTTGCTACAATGGTCATAGTGAAGACCAGTTGCCCTAGGGTTGGTGCAACAGTGGGAGACTAACACTCAAATGAAAGCTTATCCACTTGCCAGGATTTCAACCAAATAGCACACTTCCCCTGGTACTTTCCAGGTAATGTAAACGCCTTGTCTTGGCAATTCCATAGGATTTGTTTCCAGCTCTAACTATCCCCACCCATGCCTCCACTCAACCATACATCAATGTTTACTTGAGTTCTTGCCCCCAAACAACTTTATTTTTATCCCACAACACAAAAGCCATATTCTCTTCTGTTATTTTATTATAGATCTTGTAGGTCCATATTAAAATCAGGGCCCTGTTAACTATTGCATTCCCCAAAATTTCACAAAATAACTTATTGATTAAGCAAAGTCAAATTTATTATCTACTATACTAAGGGAGGGTACCACCTTGATAGTCATAGGATGATCTTTGAAGGGAGATGATATTATTAGTTTTGTGGGTTTAGCAGAATCCTTTTTTTAACTAAATAGATATATATTTTAGTTGTAGGTAGACACAATAATTAATTAATTTGTTTGTTTATTTATTTATTTATGTGGTGCTGAGGATCGAACCCAGTGTGTCACACATGCTAGGCAAGTGCTCTACCACTGAGCCACAATCCCAGCTCTGGTTTAGCAGAAACTTAACTGAGATTTGGGCAAAAATTTATATTATAATAGTTTAATATAGGTGGGTGCACCAGGGAAAGGATTTCGAAGAGAATTTTTTTTAAGGTATCTTTTTTTTTAAAAATGCATTTCAAGTCATAGTACATATATAGAGCTCCATTTTCCATCTCTCTGGTTGCAAACAAGATAGAGTCACACCATTCATGTCTTCATACACAAATGTACCTAGGATAGTGATGTCCATCTCATTCCACCATATTTGCTACTCCAAGCAAAGTGAATTTTGAGAAGTAAATTGGTTTGATAAGTGAGTGGTTTGTCCATTTGAGCAAATTTTTTTCCTAAGAAAGGACTTGTTGAGCAGTCTATTATCCATTTTAGTTTAGTTGTTTTTTTTTTTTTTTTACATTTTTTATACCTTTATTTATTTATTTTTATGTGGTGCTGAGGATTGAACCCAGTGCCTTATACATGCCAGGCAAGCACTCAAACACTGAGCTACAACTGCAGCCTTCCATTTTAGGTCTTAATCCTATTAAACAGGTCACAGCCAAGTAGTTCTTAGTTCTCATTCCAAATTTTTTAGAAACCTCAGCTATATATTCTTCAAGGGCAGGGAGAATGTAGTCTTCAAATCCTTCTTGGAGAGAAGAAATGCTTGCAGTTTGGTGGGTGTGATAGAGAGGTGTTAGGTATCCTCCATCATAAAAAGGTTGAATTCCATTCTTTGGAAACAATTTTAAAAGGAAGGGGAACAGCCAGGTGCGGTAGCACAAGCCTGTAATCCCGGCACTTTGGGAGACTGAGACTGGAGAATCGCGAGTTCAAAGCCAGCCTCAGCAAGGGTGAGGCACTAAGCAACTCAGTGAGACCCTTTCTCTACATAAAACACAAAATAGGGCTGCAGATGTGGCTGAGTGGTCGAGTGCACCTGAGTTCAATCCCGGTACCAAAAAAAAAAAAAAAAAAACAAAGGAAGGAGAACAGCCAGGCATGGTGGTGCACATCTGTAATCCCAGCAATTTGAGAGACTGAGGCAAGAGGATCACAAGTTCAAGGCCAGTTTCAGCAACTTAGCAAGACCCTGTCTTAAAATAAAAAATAAAAAGGGCTGGGGATCTAGTTCAATGGTAGAGCACCTTTGCATTCAAACCCCAGTATAAATAGATAAATAAATAAATGGGAACAAATTCTCGTGTTAAAATTGGAAGACAGGGGGCTGGGGTTATGGCTCAGCGGTTGAGCGCTTGCCTCGCATACGTGAGGCACTGAGTTCGATCCTCAGCACCACATAAAATAAATAAAGATATTGTGTTCATCAACAACTAAACAAAAATATTTAAAAAAAAAAATTGGAAGACAGTTTAAGTTTATATCTCACAATACAGAACTAATATATGATTCTAATAATCATCCTATAAATGCTGTTTATCTCAAGGTGATTTTTATTTTCTTTGTGTCCTTTTTAGCATTTTTCAAATTTTGTACAATCAATATATAATATGTATTACTTTAGGAAGGAAACAAATTAACTAAAGAGAATTTCTGTTTCTTACCATAGTTGATTTGTTCCCAAAGCTTTACAAAGATTGATTTATTTTCCTATTGTAATTACATGTCCTGAGTAGTTACATATTTTAACTCTGAAGACATTTAGATAATGGAATACAGAAGAAATTAACTTTCAAAACTGAATATAATATATCTTCTTTTCTTGTCTTTCTCATTACTCTTGTTACTGAACACGATATGTGAAAATATATTAAAAATGGTAAGGAGTTAGGAAAACACCAAGTAAATAAGTCAAAATAAATAAAACCATATTATAACTTTGCCTTCAGACTATTCCAGAAGTGGTAGTAGAAGAATGAGGACAAATTACAGTAGATAAGACTTCCTTTGAATAAAAACTTCTTATGTCTTTAAAAATATTTGGTTTTTTAATCTATATGTTACCAGTTGAAGGTAACAAACCTTCTGAGACTTTTAAAAAGTGTTCATATCAAATAATAAGACCTGATGGTACCTTCTTCCTCTTTTGTTCTGTTAGTACTATTTACCTTATAGTATAGTTACCAAGAAATACTAACTTCCTTGTACATTTCACCCAGATATAACACATTTTATCAGCAATAAAATATATGTATTTCTCATTATTCATAAACATGGGCATTTCCCAAAATGGACTTATGGAACACTTGTTCTATGGGACCCTGAGGGATCTTCCATAAAGAAAAGGTTTTGGCCTGGCACAGTGGCACATGCCTATAATCCCAGCAGCTTGGGAGGCTGAGGCAGGAGAATCACAAGTTCAAAGCCAGCCTCAGCAACTTAGCAAGGCCCTAAGCAACTTAATGAAACCTGGTCTCTAAATAAAGTATAACAGAAGGGCTGGGAATGTGGCTCAGTGGTTAAATGCCCTAGGTTCAATCCCTAGCACCAGAAAGAAAGGAAGAAAGGGGTTTGTAGTGGGACTTCTCAGAAAATAATGTGTTAATTTGCGTAGTAAATCTCTAGGACAGTAATAGTATAAAAAGAATTTTCCAAATTTATTTGACCAACAAATACTGGTATCAGTGAAACACATTATGGAAAAATGAATCTCAAAGACTCAATTTTTGAGTCAACCACTGTTTATCTAATACTTAATGTTTAACATAAAACTGTTTTACAATAACCTTTTGTCTGGCACTCCAGTTAATTCAATTTTGGTCACAATTACAAGTATGGAGATGGAGGAGAAAAATTAATCAAGGACTGAAAAGGCCTAGAGTCAGGCCTGGAATTATCAGGCCCAGTAAATGGCCATTCAGATATAAATGTTTTTTAAATCACTAAAGCTATAAACAGTTTTAATTATCATCTGGCTCCTTTAGACTTTACATAGTTATCCTCAAGAAACTAATAGCAAAGAACTTTTGAGAAATACTAGGAATTTTATTATAAATGCTAAAATGAAAGTTGAAACTGTGTATAAACATTTATATAAAAATTATAAGCCTTCAGGCTTAGTCCTAGTTCTCTCAAATTTTTAATTATAGGCCAATTTTCACATTTATTTGTACTTTGTTAGTTATTTTTAGAAATAATTAGGAATGTTTATTTTGATGATATCATGGAAGATCAGGGATCCTTGTGCTTCATAATTAGAGTATGAATAAATCATACTTTCTGAGGCATTACAGATCACATAGAAGTCACATGAATTGTCCAGGGGCATCCTCACTCATAGTCTAACAAACATATGTGAGTTAGGCTTAGAGTAGTCCAGGCATACTGGTTCTTTACATGAAGTCAACTGATTGGAGAGGTTAATCATATTTACAACATACTTTTGGAACAATACCTAGATTAGTGTTTGCTTGAATAACTGAATATTATAAATTGAATATTATAGCCTAATCTAGTTTACACATAAAAACTGACCAACAGCATACCCCTGATAAAATTATGAGAAAATAGATATTCTCATTCATTGTTGGTAGGAACACAAAATGGTAATATTCTTATAAAGGGGAATTTGGCTATATTTAGCAAAGTTATATATACATTTATCCTTTGATCTAATATCCTACTTATAAGGCTATACATCAAAGATATGCTGAAAAAAATGTAAAGAGATGTAAGCACAAGGCCATTCTTTGTAAAATTATATATAATAGCAAAAGACTGAAATCAACCCAAATATTCATCAATAGGATATAGGGCTGGTTGAATAAATAATGATAAATGGTAACTACAAAATGGACTATAAAATGATGATGATGATGATCATGATCATGATTCTGGTAGTGGTAGTGGTGGTGATAGTGATGATGTGGTCTTAGGGTTACAAAAACTAGAATTTTAATATTGGTGAATAATGGTATACAAATTGGGTATGCAGAGGTTGAAGGAAAATTTTTCTAAAATTCCTGTAATGTTTAATTTTTTACTGTGTAAAATTAGGGGTGCATAGTAAAAATTTAAGTAAGAAATTTTAAAAAGAAGTAAAATGTACATCTCAAGTCAGTAGAGAAAAAAACACTGCATACCAAAGTTTGTGAGATGTAGCAAAAGCGGTCCTTTTGGGGACTTATAAATACTCTATGTATTAGAAAGAAGAAAGTCTAAATATTAATAAGATGAGGACTTGACTTAAGAAGTTATGAAAACAACACTAAAGGCTAAACCTCAAGGAAAGTATAGGGAAGGAGATAGTAAAAATAAGAGCAAAAATCAGTAAAAGAGAAAATGAAGATAGAAGAATCAGTAAGTTTAGCAACTGAACCTAGGAAAATCTTCAAAAAATATATTTTTGAAAAAATTGTAAAAAAAAAGTACAAATAAGTGATGTAATGAGAAAGAGAACACAACTGTAATTACACTAGAAATACCAAAGAAAATATTATCAACTGTGTGCCTATAGTCTGAAGGGATGTAGAGTTGAAAACATCTGTGACAATATGACTTATTAGGATGTAGAACAATGATGTCAACTTTTTTCCAAGAAATTTTGCCTGGAAAGCATAATGCTCTAAACAAAAACTAACATTACCACCTCAGAAAATTCCCATAGATCAATTCTTATTGTCTGAGACAACAGACTGCTCATTTTGGAAATTAGCTTATAGGTCTCAAAAACAGTTTGCTTATCAAGAGTCATTTCTAGATCCTCTCTCCTCTGTTTACCAACCCTAAATAATAGTATCATAAATTTGCCTAATCTTAATCAGTTTTTTGACTTGAAAGACTCATCTTAAACCACTTGAACTC
The DNA here is from genome assembly GCA_004024805.1 of Geosciurus inauris. Classification (NCBI taxonomy): domain Eukaryota; kingdom Metazoa; phylum Chordata; class Mammalia; order Rodentia; family Sciuridae; genus Geosciurus; species Geosciurus inauris. The sequence continues at coordinate 220,582 of PVHX01000865.1, read as the reverse complement.
CATCTCCAAAACCCTATCAATATTCTATTTCTGACTTTTTCCTTGTCATAGTCTGTTTTCTGTTGCTATAACAGAATACCATAGACTGGGGAATTGGTAAAGAGAAGTTTATAGTTTAGGGTCCTGGGACTGGAAAATCTGCTCCAGCTGGCTCCAGCATCTGATGATGGCCTTCTTACTATATCATAACATGGCAGAAGGCATTATGTGGCAAAACAAAGCAAATTTTCTAGATCTGGTTTCTCTGTCCCCTTTTATAAAGTCACTAATATCATCATGAGCGTCCCACTCTCTTGACTCCATCTAATTCTAATTTTGTCCCAAAGGCCCCACCTCCAATTACCATTAACATGAATTTTGGGATTAAGTTTCCAACACATGATCTGAGGACACTCTCAAATGACAGTACTCCTTCTGAGAAGCTGTTAAGATTCTGTCAGTGTAGGGTTCTCCCTTACAGTAATAAGTTCTAGGAACAGCAGGTCCAGGAACACCAGGTCTGGTATTGTAGGATAAATTCCTTCTTTTCTCTTTCAAACTTATATAAAAATGAAGATACTAAAGATTTTTAAATTTACACACGTATTTGCCTGTTCTAGAGCTTTTCATTCTTCGTGGTACATTTCTTTTGTCAAAGCAAGACACAGGGACAGCCTGTTTCAAGGTGTGAAGAACCTCTTGACTCAAGGAGCTGTAAAGTCACCTTGCAAAGAGATCTGCATACAGGAATAATTGGGGAGATAGGTCTATTTTTGTAATCCACCACAGGGATGGAGAAATCATCTAAGTCATTCCCTGCGTTTTAGTAGTGAAGAACCTGAAACTCCTACGTGGGAGATTAGTTCCTAGATATTATGCTTTGGGGCTTCTCCTGGGAGTTACTGGTTCCATAATTGCTAGGACAGAATATTGACATGGTTGGTGCTAAGTAAATATAGGATTAATAAGTATCTACATTTTAATGGGGGATAACTAAATAATTTGGATTTTTTTGATTATGTGGAATAATTTAGAAAATTAAGGTTTGGACAAATTTACTGAAACATACAAGGTGTTAGCAGAGAAATTATTCAGTAGTGTTACATCTCACCACTACCTTGAATGTGTAATTTAAAAATTATAAATATATATTTTATAACTAAGCCTTTGGCCAAAAAGTAAATAATAAAAGTAAAGCCATTTAGCACATTTGTTAGAGTTTAATACGACATGGATTTTGAACATTAAAAAGATCAAGTTACTGAATTAAACAACAGCAACCCTAGCTAATCTAGAATCCCACAGGGTTGAAGGTAGAGGTGTTATTACAGCAATCAGAAGAGACAGGGAGGGCACATCCATTGGAACTGTGGGCAGAGCTCTCAGGGCAGGAGGGCTGGGCTGATCAGGTGAGCAGTCCAGCAGGCTGTGAGGCAGGTGGATAGGCCCAGGTCATCTCTTCTTTGGTCTTCCATCACATAACTGTGGTCTTAGTGGGCTCCTGAGGCTTGCCCTGCCAACCCTACTGTGGGTGTCTTTAGTAGTGGTACCTCTAAGGAGGTGGGTTGGGCCCCATTGGTTTTGGTGGAAAAGTTGGGTGTGGGGATGTTGAGCCTGGGCCTGGAAATGGTGGAGGGTTCTCTTGATTCATCAGGACCTACAGAGTGCAGCTCTCCTCTAGCTGGCTAGGTTCTGGTTGGGTCAAGCTGGAGGAGACTGGATGAGACGGCACCAGATGCACCACACCTGCTGCCAGGAAGTGAGGAGCTCCATACACCTGAAAGATTCTATTTGGAGCTTTCTCATTTTGCCTTCCCACTCTTCAAGTGAAATGTTCAGCTTTATTTCTATATAACAAATGATGAGAAGATTTGAGACTTTAATACCTTGATTCTCCTCATGAAAATACAGACAGAATCAACGAACATAATGTCTTTAACATACTCTGATTGATGATTTTTAAAGTAATGTAGAGTAAGCTCCATGTGGACCATTCTCTGGACTCTTCATCCTCTGACCCTAAGGGAGCCTGGCAGGGTTCCTGGAGAGAATGTTAGTCAGGGTAAGGGTGGAGACTTCTTCTGTGGCAACAGTCCCCAGGAGTTTCCCTGTCTTACAAACACATAGGTGACCTGCAGGGACTTGTCAAGACTTCTTGTTTGGACTTCCTGGTGACTTTGCCCTTGTTAAACTTGCTGACCTTCTGACTCATAAGAACAAAAGTTCAGGAGCAAATACACTATCTTCAAATGAAGATGAAGCTTTTGGAGCTGGGGTTATAGCTCAGTGGTAGAGCACTTGCCTAGTACATGTGAGGCACTGGGTTCGATCCTCAACACACCACATAAAAATAAATAAACAAAATAAAGGCATTACATTCATCTACAACTAAAAAAGAAAAAAAAAGATGAAGCTTCTGAAAAACTGAGGAAACAAATGTCATAAAATTAAGTCACTTTCCCAGAGTCATATTTTTACGTTAGAGGTAAATGATAATTAACTAACTGAATAATTTAATAATTTAATGATAAATTAATAACTGAACATTACATCTTAAAGCCCTAGAAAAAGAACAAATATCAAAATCAGTAGGAGACAGTAGATAATTTAAATCAGAGCTGAAATTAATGAAATTGAAGCATAAAAATCAATGAAACAAAAATTTGGCTCTTTGAAAAAATTAATAGAGTTGATAAACTCTTCACCAAGCTAATCAAGAGAAAGAAGGAAAAAATTGAAATTCCTAAAATTTGTGATGAGAAAGGAAATATCACTATGGATATTACCAAAATATAATAATCAGAAAATATTTTGAAAATTTCTACTCCAATAAAATTGAAAATCATGAAGACATTGACAAATTTCTAGACACATATGAGCTACTAAAATTGAATCAGGAGGACATGGAAAATTTAAACACATCAATTTCAAGCAATGAAATTGAAGATGCTATCAAAAGCCTACTAAGGGGCTTTGGGTGTGGCTCAATGGTAGAACGCTTGCCTGGCATTTGTGAGGCATTGGGTTTGATCCTAAGCACCGTGTAAAAATAAATGAATAAAATAATTAATTTTTAAGAAGCAGTGTTTTTATTTCAAAGTTGTTTGGAATGTTGAGAAATGCAGTATTTGCCGTATATGATGTTTATTTTACTAGAGAGGCAGCAAAAATAGTGTGAACTCATTTCATTACTGGACACCTGACAGGAAATAGGCCCAGGCCATGGTGGTAGCTCTTAGGAGGAGCACCTGACTCGGAGCTTTGTTACCAGAGGCCAGGAGAAAGATTCAATGTCTGGGCTGATTTCTAAAGGATGAAGAACCATTTCCTAGGTGAAAAGGGAAGGTTCAGGAATTTAAATCAAGGAAATTCTAGGCTGAAGAAATTCATAAGCAAAGGAAGAAAGAACACAGAGTTTAGAGAACCATAAAGAGTTTGGGATCATTTCAGTATTAAGTTTCTAAGTTGTCGTGGTGGCATATGTCTGTAATCCCAGCTACTCAAGAGGTGGAGACGGCGGATTACAACTTTGGGGCGAGCCTGAGCAACTTAGCAAGAACTTATCTCAAAATAAAATTAAAAAGGGCTGGGGATATGCTGAGTGATAGAGCATTTGCTTATCATGTGCAAGGCCCCGGTAGGGAATGGTAGAGAATAGATTGAAAGGGTAGGCTTAAGGAAAGAGCCTGGATTTTATCCCATTAGTGTTGATGGAGAAGTAGTGAATAATTTTAAGGGGTCAATGACACTGTCAGATTTGTGATTTAGGGAAACAAAAAGACAAAACGATTACTGTTATCCATTGTGGAGAAAGACATAAAAGGGAGCAACAGTTCAGATAGGAGCACAAGGAAGTTGTCACAGTCATTCATGGGAGATATGGAAGTGGCCTTAGATACAATTGTAGAGCTGCTGCTTTTCAGTTGCATTAAGGGTTAAATGAACTCTTGAATCCTAGCTGTTCATATGGTGTTGCAGATTTGTGTTTTTTTTTTTTTTACCCAATAATCACCCTGGTATTGAGCAACCACTTGCTTTAGGAGAGACTGGATACTATCTCTAGCCATGGGTTGTGTGTGTGTGTAAATCTTGATTAGTTGAAGCATGGTGTTTCTATTCCCAGGGATCTATTAAATTGAGAAACAAGAATGAAATGCAATTATAGCCAATATGAAAATAATTTGCTTAGGATAATAGGCAAAGAATGTGAATAAATATTTCTCTAAAGAAGACATACAAATGGCTAATAGATGTATGAAAAATATTTGCTAGCATGTGCTGGGCCCCAGGTTTGATCCCCAGTATCACATAGACACAAAAAATTATCAACATTACTAATCATTAGATGAAAATTATAGACACAATGAAATATCACTTCACAACTGTTAGAATGGCTATTATCAAAAAGACAAGATAAGGGTTAGCGAGGATGTGGAGAAAAGGGAACACTTGTACATTGTTGATGGGAGTATAAATTAGTATAACCACTGTGGAAAACTGTACAGAGGTTCAGCTGGATGTGGTGGTACATGCTTGTAATCCCAGTGGCTTGGGAGGCTGAAGCAGGAGGATTGCAAATTTGAAGCCAGCCTCAGTGACTTAGTGAGATCTTGTCTCCAAAAAACAAAAAAAACCAAGAAACAAAAGGTGGGGGTGGGGGAGCACTAGGGATGTGGCTCAATGGTTAAGTACTTCTGGGTTAAATCCTTGGTATCTACCCCCCACTTTAAAACAAAAAACAAAACAAAACAAAACAAACCAACAACAAATGAAAAAGAAAAACAATTATGTGGAAGTTCTTCAAAAAACTAAAAATAGACTTTCCATGTGATCCAGGATCTCACTTCTGGGTATTTACATACTTGCATTTCAGTAATAAATCTCATTTGGTCATGGTATATAAATAATCCTTTACTATGCTGTTGAGTTCATTTTGCTAGTATTTTGTGGAGGATTTTTGTACCAATATTCCTAAGTGATATTGGTTAATAGTTTACTTGTAATGTCTTTGGCCTTGGTATCAAGGTAATGTTGGCTTTGTAGAATGAGTTTGGAGGTATTCCATCCTCTTCCATTTTTTGGAAGAGTTTGAGAAGAACTGGTGTTAGCTCGCATTCAGATGTTTGGTAGCATTCACCAGAGAAGCCATCTGGTCCTGGACATTTTTTTGTTTGGAGGTTTTTTGATTACTGATTCAATCTCCTCACTAGATATAGGCCTATTAAGATTTTTTATTTCTTCATGATTTAGTATTGGAAGGTTGTGTTTTCTAAGAACTTACCCATTTCAGATAGGTTATTTTACTTGTTGGCATGTAATTTTTCATAGTACTCTCTTATGATCCTTTTTATTTCTGTGAAATCAGAAGTAATGTCCCCGTTTTTATGTCTAATTTTGGTAATTTGAGTCTTCTTCTTTTTCTTAATCTAGCTAAAGGTTTGTCAATTTTGTTGATCTTTCTGAAGAACTGAATTATAGTTTCATTGATCTCTATTTTTCTAGTATCTATCACTGCTTAAATAAATATCTATCACACACAGAAGGAATATTTAATTCCTTCTGCTGGTGTTAGTTTAGTTTGAACTTCTTACAGCTGGCCCTTAAGGTATAAAGTTAATTGATTGAACCTGCTTCTTTTAAGATTAGTTTTGATCTTTTTCAGCCTGTGGGAGTGTTTCATAGATCCTAAGACACATTTTCACGTCATAAGCTTTGAAGTCAGAGTGTGTTTTATAATTACAGTGGAATAAAATGTGTTTTAATTTATTTGGCAGAATTTTCTTTCTTAGTGGTACATAAAATAATGTCATTTCTATTGGTGGCATCTTACATTTGATAAACACAAGTCATACAAAGTTTGTAATGAAGATCAGTTCCCAGTCCTTCCTTCCCTTTCGAGTCTTTGTTTCAGCTGCTGAAGAACAAACACTTCCAATTTTTGTTAGTGCTTCCTACTTATCTCCAGATTTCTAAATTACATCATCATTCTGTTATTTCTTCATTTTCCAGTTATGTGTTGATGTTGGAAGATGACTTGGTTCTTTTATTTTCCCAATATAAACATGTAAATGCACCCTATCCTTCCAGTTTGTTTAAAAATTTTTTTGTTACAAATGGCCAACAAATACATGAAAAAATGTTCAACATCATTAATAATTAGGGAAATGCAAATCAAAACTAAACTGAGATTTCATCTCACACTAGTTAGAATGGAAGTAATCAAGAATACAAATAATATCTCAGCAGCTTGGGAGGCTGAGACAGGAGGATCGCAAGTTGAAGGCCGGCCTCAGCAATTTAGTGAGGCCTGAAGCAACTTGGTGAAACTCTGTCTCAAAAAAAAAAGGGGGTTAGGGATGTGGCTCAGTGGTTGAACATCCTTGGGATCAATCCCTGGTTAATAATAGTAATAATAATAATAATAATAAATGCTGCAGAGGATGTGGAGAAAAAGGAATATTATTACATGGTTGGTGGGATTGTTAATTAGTACATCTATGGAAATGGAAATCAGTATGGAGGCTCCTCAAAAGACTAGGTACCATATGACCCAGATATACCACTCCTTGGTATTTATCCTGAAGAATTAAAGTCAGCATACAATAGTATGTGCACCTATCTTTACAGCAGCACAATTCACAATAGCCAAACTATGGAACGAGCCTAGGTATTCATCAACAGATGAATGCATAAAGAAAATGTGGTGTATATACACACACGGAGTTTTTTTATTCAGCCATACAGGAAAATGAAATTATGGCATTTGCATGAAAATGGATGGAACTAAAAATCATTATGTTAAGGGAAATACCTTCAAACTCAGAGAAGGTCAAGGATTGTATGTTTTCTCTCAGATGTGGAAGCTAGAGAAGAAAAAGGGAAAAAAGTTGAGGGTGGGTCTCCTAAAATCAAAGGGAGAACAGTAGAGGAAAGGGACAAAGGGGTGGGGGTTGGGCAGGGAGTGGGGGAAGTGCTGGGGCATGATATTGGCAAAATTAAATTGTTATATTGTGTATGCTTGAATATGGAATAACAAACACCATCAATATGTACGGTTATATTGTACCAATAAAAATGTGGGAAAAAGAACCAGGCATGGTGGTGAACGCTTGTAATCCCAGCACTTAGGGAGGCTGAGACAGGAGAATCGCGAGTTCAAAGCCAGCCTCAGCCATGGCGAGGTGCTAAGCAACTCAGTGAGACCCTGTCTCTACATAAAACACAAAATAGGGCTGGGGATGTGGCTCAGTGGTTGAGTACACACATATACATATAAATGTGGGAAAAAGGAACTGTTAAAACATTTTGTTAGATCAATGTTTGGTGTTTATGTCATTGTGACCATAATAATATTGTTTGCAGGTTGCACATTAGAAAATGTTTCTTTTCTTTTTTGTTTTCCTCAGTTAAAGTTGTCTTGGTTTGGTTTTGTTTAGTTTTATAATCTGAACCATCAATTCATTTTTACAGTTTCTGCCAAAGTGTAAATATTTCAGTACACTGAAATTCATCAAGTAATTGATTTCTTTTTTCTTTTGTGATATCCTCTTGGAGTCCTTTCCATCTGTGATCCAATTTGGATTGCCATCTCTCAATGCCTGCTGCATAGCTATCACCCAGAGCTTTCCTTTTGCCATTGTCCTTCATTCAGAGGGAGGTTCAGATTTAATCTATTCGCTTTTATCCCTTATTTCCATTGCTTTGTCTTTTTGTTCTAATTTTTGGATCATGTCATCAGTTTATCTTCCAATATACTTCTGAATTATTTCATTTGTTATTGCATTTTTAAATCCTGAGAGCTCATTTTGGTTGTCTGAATATTCTTGTTTCAGGGATACAAAATCTCTTACAATTAAAATGTTTTCTTTTGTTCTGTGCATTGTTTGCTTTGACTTGCCTTTTTGTTGGTTGGTTTATCTGATCTCTACTTTTCATATTTAAGGTTTTATTCAAATATGGAATGATCCATGGCTATCTTTAGATAGGCACTAAAATCCAATTGGAGGTTTTGGATAGAAAGGTGGGGCTTACTGATCTTCAGTACTACTTCACTGCAGGTTGATACAGCTGGGTAATTTCACTGGAGACTCCTAGAAGTTACTACCTATAGGTCCGATTTCCTGGACACTCTTGGCTGTCAGCAAAGTCCATGCTCTCTTCATGTACTACTTTGATTAAGCACTAAAACAGTCTGTAATCTGCCTGCTATAACCACATGACTGGGATCCTAATTAGAATAAGATATACTCCATGTTTGTATAAATATGTCAAAATATATTCTACTGACATGTGTATCTAAAAAAAGAATAAATAAAAAAGAATTCAGGAAAGGTAGATATAAACCAGTGGAAAGGTTGGGGAAATCTTAATAGATGAAGGGGGACATGGGATAAGCTCTAAAAGATAGAGTCCAGTCAGAAACTGAGGTGAGAGGGAATGAAATGGAATGGTAATTAAGTGTTATAGTTCAAAGAGGGGGTGATCATTTTCAGTTGATAATGTAGCACAGCTGACTAAGACATATCTGGAGTGAAGTCTATTCAGCCACAAAGCAGCTTGTGACTTTGGCAGGTCATTAATCTCGAAGCGACTCAATCTCTTCAACTGAAAAACCTTGGGGAGATTATCTCTAAAGTACCTCTCAGGTCTGAAGTTTCTTTAGGGTATTTATCATTAAGATTCTTTCTGACTTTTTGAGTGATGAATTATAATTAAGTGAATTATAGGGAATGACTATAAAGCTTATGAGTGTGAACCTAGGAGTGTTGTAACCACTCACCTTCATGAAAACAGTATTTTAAGTTATAGGTAAATCAATGACTATTTCAGTTAAATTTTATATACATGTTGCTTTAAAAAAACACCTGTCCACTTGGTACATGTATGTACACTGTGAATTTTCCTCCTAACATAATAAAAAACTAAAACCCGAAGGAAAACAATCCTGAACTTGCCATCTCTTTACTTCATGTAACATATAACTGTGCCATTTGTCAATGAGGAAACTGATTTAAATAATTTGTTATACACACAGTGTCTATTTGAGTTAGGTGTTTGTGCCAGAGGTGGTGGTCTCAAACAAGAAGCAGAGCTCCTGCCTTCCAATAGTTCATGGCAAAGTAGAAGGCAGTTCAGCACCAAATTTTACAGTGTGATATTTGGGAGCCCGGACACTGAGCCTCTGTACTTGTTATCTGTTTTGACTTGTCCAGTACCACTCCCTCTTTCTGAAGTGGTCCTGGATTTATCCCTCCTCCCATTACAGGTACTTGGAGTGGAGCTGTAGGCATAAGATTCAAACTTGACCAATTACAACATCATGTACTTTGGAATATAGTGATTGGCTCACGGACACTCCCATGACCTAAGCCATTACTGTAATATAGTAATAAGGATTATTGAGACATAGCATAGTATATTCAAAGACCAGCAGATATTGGGTTATGGTTGGAGAACTGAATCTGAACAGTGTAAGCTGGGAGATGAAGTTAAAATGGTAAGCACGAACAGTTTATGAAGTTCCTTTTAGGATATGCTGAAGAATATGGATTTTTTCCTGAAGAGACGGGAAACTATTAGATGATTTTAAGCAGGACATTCACATGATCAACTCACAGGATCACATTAATGCTTAATTTATTAAAGATTAATACGTAGGGACGTGAATGCTGGGCTGGAGGAGGATGAAGAAGAAAGCAATGAATTAAGATGCCATGAGAGACCCAGGTCAGGGAATAGAGGCAAAATGGTTTTTGGTTTTTTTTTTCATCAGCTCTCCAGCAGACATACCTGAAAGGGGTAACATGATAGAAACACTTTCTTTGAAGAATGATTCCGGCTACATCTCAATTTTCAGGGAACAAAAGCAAAAGGAAGTTTCATTTTAGACTGTTTCTCAAAGTTTAATGTGCATATAAATCAACTTTGAATCTACTTAAGATGTGGATTTTTGTTTTATTTTTTTGGTACTGGGGATTGAATCCAGGAGCAATTAAGCATTGAGTCACATCCCTAGCCCTTTTCTGTATTTAGAGACAGGGTCTCACTGAGTTACTTAGGGCCTTACTAAGTTGCTGAGGCTGGCTTTGAATTCACCATCCTCCTGTCTCAGCCTCCCAAGATGCTGGGATTACATGCATGCGTCACCATGCCTGGCAAGATGCAGATTTTTGTTCAGTAGTTCTAGGTGGGATTTGCAATTCTGTATTTTTTAAAAAAATATTTATTTATTTTTTAGTTGTAGGTGGACAGAATATCTTTGTTTTATTTTTATGTGGTGCTGAGGATCGAACCCAGTGCCTCCCACATGCTAGGCAAACACACTACCACTGTGCCATAACCCCAGCCCCTGCAATTCTGTATTTCTAACAAGCTTCCATGTGCTCCTGTTACTGTTGGCCTGAGGACTGACTTCTAGAGGCAAAGGTTTAGTGTTGAGATGTAAATACATGATTTAAGTTAAAAGTGCAGCAGGCAGTAGATATATGGGAATAGAGTTTAGGAGAGAAATGCATGGGCTGGAGATATTTGGGAAGTTAATGGCACATGGGAGATGATCGTGCCAGGGATAAAAGGCCCAGGAACAGTGGAGAAAAAGGAAAAGAGGTCTAAAGATAGTCTATGGGTAGTGCCAGCATTTGAGAGCAGTTGGAGAATGAGTCTTATGAAGGTCAAGAAGTAGCAGATAAACCCTGGGATGCCAAAGTTTCAATAAGAAGCCTTCAATTCCCAAGCTTCTTTTGTAAACAACAGCTACCATTTATTGAGCATTCTGTTTCTGACACTGTGCTAAGAGCATCAACTTTTTTTCCAAACACAGAGTGTATTTTTCTCTAATCACACTGCATCTCTTGCGGGTAAGTCATTTTCATGATTCCATGCCAGGCTTGAGCCTGGGGGTCCTGGCCTTGATTGGCATCTCTGAGACCTAGAGTTCAGCCTTCCTAGTGGTGCTACACATTCACTTCTATCCTGGATTCTGCTATCTCCCTCAATGATTAGCTTCCTAATACTCACAGACCTTGCAACCCATCTTTTCTGCTATTCCCTTTGATTCCCACTTACCTCACCCAACTTTAAAAGCCTTAAACGTCTCTCTCCACTGAGTGAACAGAGAATAATTTCAACAGGGCTGGGGCAGGTATTTTTGGTGCACAGGGGCTTTTTATTCTGTCCTGGGCCTGGAGAAGCCCTAGATCCTGTACCAGAGCTATCAAAGAACAGCAGTTAATTATTCTGTGATCGTTTACAGAACTGGGAATGAATTATTTTAATATCCTTACAAACCTGTTACCCTACATGCATTATCTTGAGATTCCCTACAATCACTCCATGCATAATTCACACTTTGCATTCTGAAGCAGGGATGAATTTAGAAAATTACTTCAAGTCATACAGCTCTTAAGTAACTGAAGCAGTGACGCTTAATTATGGGCCTGAACTCTGGAGCAACGAGGGCATGGTATATGCTCAGTTCCTACAAAATACCGTACTCAAAGCTATATGGGAGTGGCAGTAACCAGACTCAAGTTCAGAAACCTTATATTCAGAGGGGTTAAAGTCGCTTGTGAACGCGCCTCGAACAGAGAGCTGGCGGTTCTTTATCTTCCAGGATAGCTCACAGCAACTCTATCCTGATTTTATACTAAGGTTTAGAGTGTGTTGAAGACTTGTCTATGGCCACGAAGCCAGGACCATGTTTGTTGGCTTCAAATATGATGCTCTTTTTATCATACTAAATATATGTGGCCCGCTCTTCCAACTACTTTAGGTTGGAAGTCTCACACCTAGACTAACCCTCAATACAACTACTGTTCAGTTAAGCGGCGCCGCAGGAAAAATAAACCCGCACAGAAGCAATCCGGTGCCAGAGACTCCACCCTAGCAGGCTCGGAGCGTACTCAGTGCGCATGCGTCAGACTGTCCCTCCCACCCACCCCGCTCCCCACCCCCGGCGCGATTCCCGCCACTCCCCGCCTCTTTCCCGCCCGGATGTTCCTTTAGTTTTGCCGGATGTTGTTGTGAATCCGAGAGACACGTGAGTTACGGCGACGTCATCACCAGGCACGCGCAGGAAACATGGCGGCGGCTGGTGTTGTGAGCGGGAAGGTGAGTAACGGCCCCGGGAAACACACCCGGTTTTCTCCGTGACCCAGGTGCTTTTGGTAGCAGGGTGCCCGCAGCAGAAGGGAAACGAGGGCCAGTCTGCATCGGGAACAGCCCATGGCGGATGTAGAAGAAGAGGACTTGGTGTTGTCAGCTGTTTCCCCTAGAATGCTGGTTCAGCCCGGGAGTTAGAGACCCAGTTCCTGCCCCAAGGCCACCTAGGCCTCGGCTCTTTTTGCTCTGCTTTGCACCAGAGCCGGGAGGTTTTTCGTTCGTATTATTTTTATTAAGGGACAGGTGGCTCTCCAGCGCCCCATACTTCGTGACTCTTCTGTCTACTCTTGACTCCAACGTCTTTTCTGTCTTTGAGACGTTAACCAGACCTGCAGCTATCTTCATTTGCTTCACGTTGGTGAGGGCGTCTATACTACCTTCGGGAGAACTGAACAGATGCTTTGCATCTGTGCGCTTAGAAGAAAAGAGCATATTGGGTCCATTTTACCGATTGCCGACTTTTGTGATGGTTGTTAGCAGCAAGACATGTTTCCATGGAGAGAACTAGAGATTTACACCACCCCATGCTTGTCCATAAAGGCATTTGTTGAATCATTTGTTTCCTAGATGTCTCCGGAGTGTTTCTATGGGGGTATCTGCCCTGCTGTTTCACAGAGGTTAGGCAGCGACACCTTCCCAGTTGGGTAGAAACTAGGATTAGGTGCGGAAGAGATTTCGTTGTGTATTGCCAGTTCACGTGCCAAGGGCACAGTTTTTCATCTTTATGACATACAACTAGCAGCATTTCCCAGAGTCAGGGTATTTCGTAAACAGCTGGGACTGACTAGTAATGACTCATAGTACACTAAAGGCTGTTGACTCCTTGTAGAGAGCTCTCCCTGTTCCTTGAGTTTCACTCATGCTCTCCCTGTTTCATTCCTTCCCACTTTGAATGATTTGATACCGTGTGGTTTGATCTATGGAGTGGTAGACCAGGTGGCAGAATAACAAGTATGGTCTTCCTTCTGCTGTCATCAGAAGTGTGACCTTGGGAAATTGGGCTTCTTTGTTTTTCATATATGTAATCTGCAGAACGGAAGTGATGCTAATAATTATTTTTTAAATAATAGGTTGGATATTCTTTTTTGGATTGTTCATGTTCTTACCAATTTTTGCCTTTTTAATTCAAGGTGGATGCTAATCTTCTTAATTTTCTTAGAAAGTTATCTTATTTAATTTTTCCATTTGGGCGATCCAGTCTAGCATTTTCCAAGAAGAGATCCTTTCCATTTAAACTACACACCCCCCTTTTCAGGTTTGGTTTGATTTTGGTGAAAGAACCCTTGAAAAAGCAGAATTGTGAGAAGTAAGAATTTTTCACTCTTTCCTTGTAGCCGTTACCTTTTGCATTCTCACTTATTAAAATTAGTGTTGTATTTCCTAACTCTGCTTTATCATCTTACTTGTTTTCATTCATTGCAGATTCACATTCATTCCCATCACTGCGCTGAAACTGTTTTTCCATGCCAAAAGCTGCTTCTGTCTCAAATAGTATTAGGACCAACAAAACCTACTTAGTCTTCCTTCATTAAGTTCAGTTCTGGTCTATTGACATTATCATTTATCTGGCTGCATGTAAAACAAACTTGGAAACATCCTTTCCTATAATAAATTTTAATCCGTAATCCAGTCCTTAAAGAGTTTTCTCAGATTTGCTGTTGCTTCTTTATTCTCAGTGCATAGTTCCTGGCACAAGTAGGTATTCGTTGAAGAGGAAAGATCAGGAACGTAGAGAAAATGAGGGAGAATTAGAGTGAGACACATGGGTTCACCAGTAGTTCTCTTATTTTATTTAGAACTGTAAGATCATATTGTAGTGCACTCTCATTTACTTTTGCTTTTTCTATAATGTTTTTGAATTTTGTTTTATTGAAAGCAACTTGGAACAGTTGGGAAATCAACAGTTATTTTTTCTTAATCAGAATTTGTTTTGATATTGTTATTAAGAATTTATTTTGTGGGGCTGGGGCTGTAGCTCAGTGGTAGAGCGCTTGCCTCACATGTGTGAGTCACTGGGTTCGATCCTCAGCACCACATAAAATAAATAAATAAAAATATTGCGTCCATCCACAACTAAAAAAAAAATTAAAAAAGAATTTATTTTGTGACTTTAAATTGGCTCCATCCAGTTCCTTTTAGATATGCTTAAAGTCCTGTGAAACCCTTGTGTTTTAGAAAGATGAATAATGTTCTTAATATCTAGTAGATTTTGCTGGTGAATTTCTTTCCCTAGACTAGATCTGGTGGCATGGTAATTACTCCTAAGTAACTATGATACAAATGTCTTTTTTTTTCTGGCATTCTTCAGTTTACCAAACATTTGAGTACCTGCTGTGTACGTTGTGTTCTTTGGATACAAGGGTGGCTGAACATAAGACTTTACTCTGGACAGGATAGCAATTTTAAGTCATTTCAGTTTGTAAATTAATAAAAGTGTGGCTTTGAAAATGATAGTGTCAAGTCTTGACGAGATTGGTGCTATAACTAGATGAGAGATTATAATGCAACCTTTTTGTTTGCATTTTTTGGTGGAAGAAAATCCTTATGAAATCTCCATACTGTTTATTATCATGCTATAATGTATATGTAGTTGTCAGTATAAGAGAGGTCGTTCATTTAGTTATTTTTGTATCTCCTCAGACTGCTTAATTATTTCTGTCTCCCATTAGACATTGGCACACTGATGTCCTTAAGAAGCAGGGTACTTGCTCTTCATTGAGAATTGTACCACCTCTTGTATCTCAAAGGTTTATTCTTTACTCTCAGGATTTCCATGATGTGTTTTTAACCTTTCTTAAATCACATAAATTCATAAACCTTTGTTACATTATTTTCAGTTCCATAATCATTAGAAATGATTAACATGTGCCAAACAAAACTCATTAATTTTTTTCCTTTGGTATTCCCCATCTCATTAAATAGCCTCTTATCTACACAGTTTTGTCTGACTTTGTTCCCCTTCACCTCCCACATCTAATCAGTTACAAAGTCTTTTCATCTTCATTTCTACATAAGTATCTTTCTAAGCCACCTCCCTTTCCTCACTAATCTGCAGTGTCACTGCCTTAGTTCAAGCCACTATGAATCTCTCACTCCTGAATTACTGTAGCTATTTGTTCTTGGTCCTGCAGCCAGCATGTTTAGAAAAGGCATGTTTGACCATGGTATTTTCCTGTTGGAATTCTAGTTGTTTTGAAAGTTAAGCCATCAGGATAAATTCCCAATTCTTAAATTCTTGAGCAGGGCTAATAAAATTATTTATGATCTGAACTTGTTTGTTTTTGTCTCTAAACTGTTTAGACTCTTCCCTCTGATATTGGATTTCAGCCATGTACTGAACAACTGCTCTCTGTTTAGAACATATATCTTCTGTTCACCCTCTGCTTTCTATTTCCCTTCTAAAAAAACTATTCTTCAGGTCTCAGCTCATCTGTTACTCAGGTTGTTTTCTTGAGTCTCACAATGCTTGACTTTGCTGAGGCTAGTAAGACATTTATGAGGGCATGCTGCAGACTATTGGTACTACATGTTGTAATTTTCTTGTCCTAATCCCCAGGTGGACTATAAATACTATGAAAGTAGAAACTGAATTTTATGTGAATCTAGTAAGCTTGCTCTAAGACTGGCGCATTATAGGCATTCTTTATGTATTTATTGAAGAAATAACTGAAAATGTCTTGTCATTCTAGATCCTGTGCTTACCTCCGTCACATTTTACTACGACCATTGGTTTACATGACACTGTTAGTATAATCAGACACTTTTGATGTGTGTGTTTTTTCCACTGATTACTTTTAATTTCAGCATCTTGTTGATGCTCAGTAAATGTGCTGCTATATGTATGAGTAAATAAATTCTAAATCAATTTGGGTGGAATGGAGGTGTGTGATTAGAAGAGTTTGTATGGTCTTGTATTTAGTAGAAGTTATTTATAGAGAGGAGAGATAAAAGGGTGTTCCAGGTAAAGGGAACAGAATTCACATAGATAAAGGTGCAAGGCTTTCCTGCCATAGGCAGGAACGTTATATATCTGTGGAATTTTAGGAGGTCTGATGTCATTGTAGAAGTAAAGGGTGAAGTCAGGAGGATTTTAAGCTCAGATGTGATATGATCAGATGTATATTTTATAAAGATCAGTTTTGGCATTGATTATACATTAGACATCTTACGCAGATTATTAGAAAGTGACTAGACTCAGAAGAGTTTAGGGTGTGATTTTAGCAGTCTTCATGCTGTACTCTATCAGCATGAAAATGATACTTCTTCATTAGACTCAAATGAATTGATTCTTGGGTGTCAGGAGAATATTGATGGACTTAGGATATAGGGTCAGAGTGGTGAAAGAGGCATTTAAGGTAACTGAGTGAGTAGAATGATAGAATTGGGAATATCTGAAGATCAGGTTTAGATAGAACATACTGACTTTACAATGTCTGTGGTTTTTGAAGTGGAGATGTCAAGTAGGTGTTTAATTACTTTGGCGTGGAGCTCATTAGAATATCTGTGCTCTGTGGGTGTAATGGGATAGGCCTATAATTCCAGTGAGACTACAGAGGTTGAGACAAGAGGATCACTAGTTGGAGGCCAGCTCTGATTACTTAGCGAGATTTTGTGTCAAAATAAAAAGGACTGGGCCTATATGAAATGAAAGTGGGCAAAACGAAATTAAACTCCTACCTTTCACCCTGCACAAAACTTAAAGTGGATCAAAGACTTAGGCACTAGAACAGAGACCCTGTGCCCAATAGAAGAAAAAGTAGGCCCAAATTTCCACCATGTCAGCTTAGGAACTGACTTCCTTTACAAGATTCCCGAAGTGCAAGAAGTAAAATCAAGAATCAATAAATAGGTTGGAATCAAACTAAGAAGCTTCTTCACAGCAAAGAAAACAATAACGTGGAGAGAGAGCCTACAGAATGGGAGAAAATCTTTACCACATGCACCTCAGATAGAGCATTAATCTCCAGGATATATAAAGTACTCAAAAAACTCAACACCAGAAAAACAAGCAATCCAGTCAATAAATAGGTAAAGAAACTTAACAGGCACTTCACAGAAGATGAAATACAATTGGTCAACAAATATATGAAAAAATGTTCAATATCTCTAGCAGTTAGAGAAATGCAAATCGAAACTACATTAAGATTTCATTTCCAGTCAGAATGGCAATTATCAAGAATATATGCAACAATAAATGTTGGCGAGAATGTAGGGACAAAGGTGTATTTGTATTGCTGGTGGGGCTGCAAATTGGTGCAACCACTCTGGAAAGCAGTAAGGATTCCTCAGAAAACTTGGAATGGAACCGCCATTTGACCTAGCTATTCCACTCCTCGGTGTATACCCAAAGGACTTAAAATCTGCATATTACAGTGACTCAGCCACATCAATGTTTATAGCAGCTCAACCCACAATAGCTAAACTATGGAACCAATCTAGGTGCCCTTCAACAGATGAATGGATAAAGAAAATGTGGTACATATATGCAGTGGAATATTATTCAGCTTCAAAGAAGAATGAAATTATGGCATTTTCTGGTAAATGGATGGAACTTTTCTATCATGCTTAGCAAAATAAACCAATCCCAAAGACCAAATGTTCTCTCTGATATGTGGATGCTAATTCACAATGTGGGGGTCGAGGGTGGCTAGGGAAGAATAGAGGTACTTTGTATTAGAAGAGTGAAGGTAGGGGAGGGGGAATGGGGGTAGGAAGGATAATAGAATGAAGCGGATATTATTACCCTATGTGCATATATGATTACATGACTGTTTTAATTCTACCTCATGTATAACCGGAAGAATGAGAAGTTACACTCCATTTATGTATGATGTGTCAAAATGTATTCTACTGTCAGGTGTAACTAATTACAACAAATTAGAAAAGTACTGGGGATTTGACACAGTGGTAGAGTACCCCTGGGTTCAATTCCCAGTACCTCCCCCTGCCAAAAAAAAATCTGGGCTCACAGTGGTGCTTCCAGTGGATACTTTCAATAACTGGAAGTTTACATTAATCTTCCTAATAGTTTCTTAAAGGAGTTAAGGAGGAAAGGTTTATTTTGGCTCATGGTTTCAAAGGTTTCAGTCCTTGGTCAACCTGCTCTATTGCTCTGGGCCTGAGGTGAGTTAGAACATAGTGGTGGAAGGATGTGGTAGAGGAAAACTGCTCAGCTTGTGACAGCCCTGGAAGAGAGGAAGAAGGGGGAAGCGGGTGAGCTAAGTAAGCATGCATGAGAGTGAGCAAGTGCAAAGAAGTTGAATTTTTAAACTTTTGGTTGTTAAATTAGCTTACAAGATTGACACAGGTGCCGAAGTTCAATAATGTACGTTATGTATGGTAGGTGTTGGATTTCCAGGTTTTCAGAGATTTAGAGCAAGAATTTTACCCTAGGACTACTGGTAAGTTTAAAATAGTTGGGTTGGATGTTTTAATTTATCTTTAGTTTTCGAAAGTAAAGATTATAAATGTTTATAATTTGTTATATTTATAATTTGTAATATATGTTAACATAATATATATTTATACATTTATTTTTTTATTTTTAAAAAATTTTTTTAGTTGTAGATGGTCAGATATCTTTATTTTATTCATTTGTATGTGGTGCTGAGGATCGAACCCAGTGCCTCACGCATGCGAGGCAGGCACTCTACCACTGAGCCACAATCCCAGCCCTACATTTATTTTTAATAATAATAGAAATAAAGATTCTGTCCCACTTAAGTATAGAAACAGTATTAAAAACTACTTACTACTATATTGTGTAACTTCCATATCTTTTTTCCAGCTTTTTATGTCAAAAGAATCATGGTCTTCGGTTGGTACAAAACTACGTCTTTATCTGGAAAGTTCAATTTACCTGTTTTCTTGCTCCATTTTTGCTTTAATTCTAACTTGTGCTAAATTAGAGGTCAGCAAATTTTTCTACATTTTCTGTGGTCCCCAGAGTTCTTTTTTTTTTTTTTTTAAATTTTTTAAAATATTTTTTTAGTTGTAGATGGACACAATGTCTTTATTTTATTGCTTTGTATGTGGTGCTGAGGATCGAACTCAGGGCCTCACGCATGCAAGGCAAGTGCTATACCACTGAGCTACAATCTCAGCCCCCCAGAGTTCTTTTAATAAATTGTGTCTGACAGTAACTTTGCTGAAGAGAAAAGAAAATCTATGGGCCATCATTGAAAGTTTTGTAAATGTTGTTAACTGTATAAGCATCTTAGCAAATATTTATTGAGAGCCTGAGGGCACGAGAGTTTTAATCCCAAATGGAAAAATTTTTCCCATGCGTTTATTTATTTATTTATTTATTCATTCATTCATTTATTTATTTTTGGAGCTGGGAATTGAACCCAGGGCTTTGTGAATGTGAGTCAAACACTTTGCCGCTGAGCTGGGTCCCAGCCCCCTTTCCTTTGTTTTTGTATGTTTACACATTGTCCTTGCCACTGGAGGGGGCACTTTGAATATTCTATAGTGTGTAAAGTTTTTACCTTTTTAATGATATAGGCAGGTACATATAAGCAAGGAACTTTATCTTTGTAGTTACTATGGTGTCTGGCACATAATTCCTTAAATTGTTGAATTGAGGTTGTACAGTTTAGCACCACCCAGTAGCAAATCTTTGAATGCTGTTGATTTTATTTGCTCCCTGTAGACACCTGATTCCCAATTGAGGTTGTGATTTTTCAAATTTTTTTTTGAGGCAGAACCAACTTATTTCTTTTGTATGAAAATATTTATACTTAATGGATTTATATAGGTTTTTACAGTTAAAACAATAGGCTTTGCATATAAATTTTTTATACAGCTTTGTTGAGCTACATTGATAAATAATGGGCTGCATGTATTTAGGGTGTACTTTTGATAACTTTTGATCTGTATGTACAGTAGGAACTTGTGTGAACTAAATCAAGATAATGGCATTTCTGCTATTTCCAGAAGTTTCCCTGTGATTCATTGTAATCCATTACTCTCTCTACTTGACCACAGACAGTCACTGAATTGCATTTTTGCTGTTAGTTTATTTTTTCTAGAATTTTATGTGAGTAGTTATATGGTATGTACTCTATTTTGATTTGACTTTCTTTGTCCAGGATATTACTTTCAGTTACATTTATGTGGTTATGTGTGTCAGTTTTTTTTTAATTGATAAATAACCCATTGTAGGCTAGGTTTTGTTTGTCCAAAATGTTGATAAGAAATTTCTACTTGGCTTTTACAAATAAAGCTGCTCCAAACATTAATATGTAAGTCTTTGTATGAACCCATGCTTCATATATGTTAGTTGTATATTTAGCATTTTAAAGCCCTGCCAAACTTTTCTCCAAAGTAGGCATACATTTTATATCCTCCTTGGCAATGTATGGAAGTTCCAGTTGCTGTACATCTTCACTAACATTCAGTTTGTCAGTCTTTTAAAAATTATATCCTTTCTAATATAAGTGTATATACTTGTAATAAAGTATTTCCTTATAGTTTCAGTTTGCATTGCTATAATGACTAATAGTGTTGAGTATTTTATCATGTGTTTATTTGACATTCCTGTATTTTCTTTGGTTTAAGTATGTTTAATTATTTTCCCTATTTTGAACTGTACATTTTCTTGTTACTGAGTTTTGATAGTTCTCTTTGTGTTATGGATACAATGATAGTTCTCTTTGTGTTATGGATACAAGTTCTTTTGATATAAGTTCATTTGGGTTTTTAAAAAATATTTTTGATGTTTTTCTAATAAGTTATGACTTTTTTCTAGTATTTTGAACTTAGGGTATATAGTTGTAATAATGCTTTAATACCCTTCTCTACCAATTTTATTATTTATTTTGTTTTGTAGCCATTTCTAAGGGATTGATTTTTCTTCCTATTATAGGTTATATTTTCCTGGCTCTCAGCATGCCTCAGTGTGTGTGCGTGTTTACATTAAATTTATTTTTACTAATAACAAATAATATGAATTCCATTTTGTTGAGTGTTACTTTTTTTGTTTCTATAAAATATTCTTGAGATTTGTCTTAGAAGGCACTTACTTGGGAATATGATACTTGGGGTTCTTGCTTTTAAATTTTGTAAGATGGTATCAACAAGCTTAATGTAGAATGAATTAACACCCT
Organism: Geosciurus inauris; assembly: GCA_004024805.1. Lineage (NCBI taxonomy): Eukaryota > Metazoa > Chordata > Mammalia > Rodentia > Sciuridae > Geosciurus > Geosciurus inauris. The sequence continues at coordinate 199,334 of PVHX01000865.1, read as the reverse complement.
ACCGCAGTTAGCAAGACTGTCCTGTAGTATTCTACTCAATGCTTTGTGACTTATGAGGTTTCCCATTTTGACAAGCGTGAACAGCTAGGTATGCTTGCACATTGTTTCTTCTAATAGTTTCAGGTGGCTTTTCCCTCTTGCCTTGGGTAATTTACTGACACATTGACCTGTTCTCTATTGAATGCTGGAAGAAGGCTACAGATCTTGAGTTCTCTGTGCACTTTCCTGCTTTTACGTCGCTGTTACCAAAAGACGTGAGAAGAACAATATGGAGAAGCAAAGTTTATCTGGGGCTCATGGTTTCAGAGGTTCAGTCCATAGATGGCAGACTTCATTGCTTAGGGCCCAAGATGAGGCAGAACATCATGGCAGAAGAGTGTGGTGAAGGAAGGCAGCTCAGGACACCACAGGGCAACCAGGCATCAGAGCTCCACACATCAAGGACAAAGTATAGACCCCAAAGGAATGCCCCAGTGACCTAAATGTTTGGGTTATGAGAGCCTTAACCTGATCAGTTGCATTAATCCATATAGGTTAATGAGGCGGTAACTGTAGGCAGGTAGGGTGTGGCTAGAAGAAATAGATCACTAGGAGTGTGCCTTTGGGGTTATATTTTGTTTTTTGTGAACAGAGCTCTCTGCTTCCTTATTGCCATCTCCTGAGCTGCTTTCCTCTGTCACACCCTTCTGCCATGATGTTCAACCTCACCTTGTACTCAGAAGTATGGAGTCAGCCAACTATGGATTGAGAACTCTGAAACCATGAGCTCCGAGTAATCTTTCCCTTCTCTTTATTATTCTTGTCAAGTCTTTTGGTCACAGTGACAAGAAAGCTAAAACAATTCATTTCCATAGGTCTCCATAGTCTTAACAGTTTCAATATTGCCCCAAAGTTCAAGTCCAAAGTCTCATCTGAGACTCAAGGCAAACTCTTTTTATGAGTGTAAAGATCAAAAAGCAAGTTACATATATAAATATATATAATGGCACAGAATAAACATTTCCATTCCACAAGGGAGAAATAAGGGTATAAAAAGAAGGAAAAGGAGAAAAGTAAGGTTGAAATCCAGCTAGGAAGACAGATCCTGTTACTCAAGATCTAGTATCTGGGATACCTGGCATTGTGATGTTCTCTCCAAAGGACTTGCTGGTTGCAGTGTACATGGCCACTCTCTTGGCCTGTTTCTGCTCAATTCCTGTAGCTTTCCTTGGCAGACATCCTGAGTTACTTAATCTCAGGGGTTTCCAATGCAGCTGTGGCTTTCTTCTCACTTCTTCATGGATTGCCCTCTCAAGGGCAGCCTGCAGGAACTCCGAACCTATTACATTTTGCCTGGCTTCCCAGGTCGTCCTTTGAAATCCTGGTGGAAGCTTCCTTGTCTCCCTAACTCCAACACTGCCTTTCTGCAGAACCATCACTACATGGTTGCTGCCAACATCTGCCATTGTCTTGAGCAGTAGCCAAGGCTTTTGGGACCATGACTATAGCAGCCTCCGAGTGCCTAGGGGACTGAGCATGGTAAAAAAAACTTCTTAGGTCCCCGTGTGCAAAGAGGGTCTTCCCATGGTCTCTTCTCAAAGGAATTTCTACTTTTAAACCCTTGATCCTGACCTGGGTATGTTCTTGCCAATTCCTGATATGCCCTCATGTCATCTTTCCTATTATTTCTGGATAAAGTACTTAGCATCTCCTTAGCAGCAGTAATGTTTTAACAACCATGACTTCCTTAGCCCCAGTTTTATTCACACTTTTTTGGCCAAAATATGTTTTTCAAATCTTTCTGCTTCTGATTTTCACAGTAAACTGGACTAAAAGATGCCAGCAATATCCTTGCCACCTGCCTGAATGCTGTGTTGCCTTGAAATTTCCTCTGCCAGACTAATTAGTACATCATTTTAAAATTCATCCTCACAAGAATTCTCAGGACTTAGGCAATGTAGATAACTTATTTGCCAGAACATAACATAAATGTCCTCTAGTGCCATTTCCAATAGAGTCGTCCTCTGAAACCTTATGAGCCCAGTCTTTACTGTCCCCAGTCCTGTGGGCATTTTGGTCTTCTGAGCTACCACCAGATCATCCATTAAACTCCCATTATAACATTCTAAAGCTTTTCCGGCATCTCTAAACTTTTCAAAATTCCTCCCTGCTGAGAACTAACCTTGAAGGCCTATGGATCATGTTGCTAGATTAATCATAGCACAGACCCCTCTTCTCAGTACCAGTTTCTGTTTTAGTCACCTTTGTATCATTATAACCAAAAGACCTGACAGGAATGATTAGACACGGTGAAAAAGTTTATTTTGGCTCAAGGTTTCAGAGGTTCAGTCCATGGAGTTGGCCAACTCCATAGCTCTGAGCCCAAGATGAGATAGAACATCATGGCAGAAGGGTGTGGCAGAGGAAAACAGTTCAGAACATGACAACCAGGAAGTAGAGAGTGTCCTCGCTCACCAGAAACAAAATATAAACTCCCAATGGCATTGCACCCAGTGACTCAGCTCTGGCCACATGCTGCCTGCCTGTCTGCTTGTGTAATCATTTCACCTCTGAAAATTCTTGCATTATCTCACACATGAGCTTTGGGGGTACACCTCATATGTAAACCATAATATTGTCTGGTATTCTGTCCTCTGAACTCCAGCTGTCTTGGCATACCCAATTACCTGTGCATACCCAATTACCTCCTTTGTCTCCTCACTGACACTGGGTTTGCTCTTCATTTGACACATCAGGAGTTCATTGTTTCTCACTTCATTGTTTTCTCTTAGCAGTCACTCACGTTCATCACCTCATGGGTGAAAAACAATGTTTCATAGGTTTGATTTTTTTTTTTTCCCCTTTCTAGGTGAGAGATTAAATTTCTCTTGTCACTGCATCTTGGCTGGGAGTGAAAGTTATATAGCCCCACTCTGCCTTTTCTGTTTTTGGTGGTATTTATACCTCTTTCTTCTGTGGATCCCTCTGCTTCCCATATCCTAGGTGGAATGTTTGACTGTGTTCCAAATTTGTGTCCTTTTCTTCCTTCCTGCCCACCCAGAGTACAAGGGATTTAACCCAGAGCCTTACACATTCTAGACAAGTGCTCTACCACTGGGCTACATCCCCAACTCTTTTGTAAACTTTTAAGATGATTGTTTTCTTTCCAGGATTTTTGTTAATATAACAATCACTTCTTTCTTGCTGGTCTGCTATAATTCTCTTCTTTCTTGTACCTTCTGAGAGGTAACATTATCATCAAGGTGTTTGAGAATTTTATCAGATGCTTATATTTTGAGAATTCCAGCATCAGACAATAATAGAGGAGTTTTATATCTGTTTGTAATTTATATTATATTGGCATTGGTTGTGTGTATGTACTTCAACAATAACATTCCTTTCTCCTTTTTTGGGGGTGGGCAAGGAGGAACTTTTATTGGAGATTGAATCTAGAGGCACTCTTTTACTGAGCTACATCCCCAGCCTTTTTAAAATTTGAGACAGAGTCTTGCTAAGTAGCTTAGGGCTTTTGTTAAGTTGCTAAGGCTGGCCTTGAATTTGTGATCCTTCTACCTCATCCTCCAGAATCACTGGGATTACAGGGGTGAGCCACTGTTTCTGGCTCAAAATCTATTTATTTTTATTGTTGAAATCATGTCATTGTTACTGGGTAGCTCTAATATTGCCTGAGAGGAAAGAATAGACTATAATAATGCTTGCTGCTCCAGAAATATTCAGAGTCAAATTGATAGGAAGACTATTTTTTTCCAAAGCCAGCTTTGAAGGAAAATAGAAGAAACAATTGTTTCAAAAGTTGTATCTCTCAGTAGCTCTAAGACTGGGATGAGGATAGCCTTTTAATGGCTGAAGGGATGAATTAGGACCAAAGACAGGAATTTCACAGGTTTTACTTTCTTCCCCTGGAACCTCCTTATCATGTCAAAAGGAGCGAATTTCCTGGGGCCAACATTTGCATTTTCCTAATTTCTGGGGGAGTGGGGGGCATATTTAAATTCTTTCATTGTGCTTTCTGTTGACAATATCCCTTTAGTGCCCTTGAAATTTAGTTTAATCCCATTTTGTTGTTTTTGGTTTTGCATTTTTGTTGCAAAACAAAGCTCAGATAAACAAAATCATATTTATTGCATACTTTGAGTCAGAAGGCAAACATCCTTGTGTTACAGAAGCTGGGATCTTCCAAGAAACAGGCATTGTGAAGACTTCCTCTTCCAACCCCAATTCTTGTGATCAAGTCAGAAAGATTTTAGAGATACCGCTCAGAGTGGTAGGAATGGGTTTATTGAAGGGATTAGAGAGGACACTCTCAAAGGAGAGAGCGGGTCTTCTTAGAAGAGGGGCAGCATGCCTCTCCTGCACTCAAGTTTTATTGGGGATCCCAGAGAACTTTCCAGAGAATCTCACCTAGGTCCACCTCTTGGCTTTCAACTGACAGCAAGGTGACATCAGATTTTCCAGACTCCACTGTCATAGCAGCTCTAGGTCACCTTGGTCTACACTGACTGTTTCTAATTGGATTCTTAATCATACATTCTTACAGATTTTATGGTTAGGAGGAACTATCCTTATCTCCCAGAGTTTCAGGATCTGGTCACAAAAATCTCCTGGGTTCTTTCCATCAACATTATCTTGGGCCTGCATTTCTCCTGCAGTTAACAGGTAGTTTGCTGAGGAATGTGACATATCCTGTCCACTTAGGCCAGGCAGGACTGCAGGTAAATTGCTTCTTGGAAAAGAAAGCATGTTGGGGGTCAGCACCTTGGGCCCATTTAGAGAATTATTCTCTCAACCTCTTGTTTCCACCATCCTCATCTTTCTGTCCCCTAACACTTGAAACTACCACTTAGGTCAGGGAGTTGAGCTTTGCTAGCTACCCTAGGGACCTTCTGTGTATCCCTTATCCCCTGTTCAATATCCTAACTTTTTTTCTTTTTTTAAAATCATAAGCACTTACTTGCATCTCTTTATTTTTAATAGTATTCTGAAAACACAGCTATGTGTCATACTTTTAAAAGTCCTGGTCTGGGGCTGGAGTTGTGGCTCAGTGGCAGAATGCTTGCCTGGCATGTGTAAAGCACTGGGTTTGATTCTCAGCACCACATATAAATAAAATAAACGTCCATTGACCACTAAGAAAACATTAAAAAAAAAAAAGTCCTGTTCTGGGCTTGTGGTTCAGTGGTAAAATGCTTGCCTAACACATGTGAGGCACTGGGCTCGATCCTTACCTCTACATAAAAAATAAATAACTAAATAAAAGTATTGTGTCTATCTACAACTAAAAAAATAAAAAAACTGAAAGCCCTTCAATTTCTTCTACTTAGTATTTATTTCTGAGCACGTTTTCCAGTTTTATTTTTCTAAAATGGGTGCACATTTTGTCTTTCGTGTCTCATTTTTCTTTGGATATCTTATTCATTCTCTTCAAGTTTCAACTTAAATTGTTACCATACACATCTGAGTTGTGAGGGTCAAATGTGATAAAGTAGAAATGCCTTTGTTAGGTAATGTGCGATAAAAATATTATCTAGTATATAATAGCATTTGAAATTTTAAAAAAATTTTTCATTGATCATCATTTATAAAACTAAAGAAATTGAAAGCCTGTTCTACTAAAAATGTATCTGAAATTTACTCTTAACATCATAATTGTTCCCTGTAGCAAAATAATTTTTCATTTCAAATAAGCTTGGAGATAGTTTTTCAAATATTAATTATGATTGTTGATAAACAATGTCCTGTGTCAGAAAGGTACTCCTCAGGAATCAATTCATTTTAAAGTCTGATGAAGAAGTATCATTTTTATGTTGATAGGGCACAGACAGATGTGAGTTGTGGGAACATGAGGTTAAATGAATAATTCTATAAAATGAGCCCACTGTGCTGACCCCACATGCTTTCTTTTCCAAGAAGCAATTTACCTGCAGCCCTTTGTGGCTTAAGTGGACAGGATAAGTCACATTTCTCAGCAAACTACCTGTTATCTGCAGGAGAAAAATATTGTAAGTAAGAGGAACACAAGTGACCTGAAGGGGGAAACTTTTGTGACCCTTTTCACAGACCAGATTCCAGAACTCAGGAAGATAAGGATAATTCCTCCTAACCATGAAGTCTGTAAGAATTTAGAATTGGACATATATTCATATATGTTCATATATGAATGTAAGTCCATATCATATACAACCACAAAAATGGGAAGTTATGCTCCATATATGAATAATATGTCAAAATACATTCTGCTGTTAGGTATAACCAAAAAGAACAAAAAGAAAAAAAAATTTTAAAGAATCCAATTAGAACTGGTTAGCATGGGCCAAAGTGGCCTAGAGTTGTCATGGCAGTGGGGACTTGAAAGTCTGATGTCATCTTGCTGTCATTCAGAAGTCAAGAGGTGGACCTGGGTGGGACTCTGAAAACTGGAGTGCAGGAGAGGCACTCTTGTCTACTCTCCTCTTTGAGAGGACCTACTGTCTCCCTTGAGATTGGCCTCTTTTCCCCTTTCTAATGATGTCATGCCTGTTACTCTGAGCAACAAGTTGAAATCTTTCTGATTTGATTCTGATTTGAATCGAGGTGGAGAGGAGCAGTTTGTGCTGCCTTAGCTTCCCAGAAGGCCCCAGTCTTGTAATAGTTCTATTGCATAACATAAGACCTTTTTTTTCCTCTCTCTGGTGGTGCTGGGGATTGAACACAAGGCCTTACATATGTGAGGCTATCTGTCTGCTACTGAGCTGTATCCCAGCCTTAACAACAAAGTTTTAATTGGACATCTGTTTTTTGTATTTTGAACTATTTTAAGTAGTTGATACTTGTAGAGTTGTGATTTTTATACTTTAATATGCATATGTACTCAGTTTGGGATGATGAACTGGCATGTTGTAAATAAAAAATAAGTTACTCCCTTAAAATACAGATTGAGGAATTATAATATTGAAATAAATACTTTAAACCCAGATGATGTAAAAGGGATTACATTTCTTTTGCGGAAAGTTTAGGAGTTCAAATGGTAATTAAGGCTAAATTGTTGAAAGAGTGGCTGCATTTGTTTAATACATTTAAAGATATTTAAAAACTAGCTATTTTATATGCAAAATAAATTGTGCACTGGTAACAACTAATACTTTTTGTATGCTATCTTGTAAAATACAGTTAGTTGTACCTCAGTATCATAGGGGAATTGGTTCCAGGACTCCCTGCTGATACCAAAATCTGAGGATGCTCAGATGAAGTATGTGCAGTGTTTGCATATAACCTGTACATATCCTTTCACATACTGTAAATCATCTCTGGATTATAATACCTGATACAGTAAAAATGCTATATAAATAATAGTTATGCTCCATTGCTTATGGAATAACGACAAGGAAAAAGTGTATATGTGTTCAATGTAGACTCATTTTTTTCTGAAATTCTTTTGAATCTGAGGATGTCTAGAGTTGGATATGTAGGACTCACTGTATAAGGTGTTCCAGAAGTTTTGGTAGATGATGCAAATTAAAAAAAAATTAATTTATTTCTACCAGTTATTAGTATTTTTAATTCATATTAAAATTATACCCTTGAAACTAGAGAGCTCAACATAACTGGTTTCAAAGGCCAGTACACATTTGGCTTAGAATTGTGAATTTCTGGACATGTAATTTGTCCTGCAAAAAAGCACCTAACAAGCCGGGCGTGGTGGCTCAAGCCTGTAATCCCAGCACTTAGGGAGGCTGAGACAGGAGAATCGTGAGTTCAAAGCCAGCCTCAGCAATGGCGAGGTGCTAAGCAACTCAGTGAGACCCTGTCTCTACATAAAACACAAAATAGGGGTGGGAATGTAGCTCAGTGGTCAAGTGCCCTTGAGTTCAATCCCCAGTACCACAACAAAAAGCACCTAACAGTTAAGGAACACAGAACACAGGCTAAGTGCAGTTTTGACATATTGTAAGGTACTTGTTTCACTTTGACATATTTAAATTAGAAATATTAATATTAAAAGTTACATTTCTTCCTTCATCCTTTTTCTTAATTATACTTTTGCTGTTTCAGATTATATATGAACAGGAAGGGGTGTATATTCACTCATCTTGTGCAAAGACCAATGACCAAGACAGCTTAATTTCAGGAATTTTACGTGTTTTAGAAAAGGTAAGCTTCTAATAAATGTATAATATTAACAGTTTATGGAATGGGTTTATTGTGATATTATTAGAAAGTTTGAATTTGATATGTAAGATACAATTATATAATTGAACAGTGGTAAATGGATTGAGAATGTGCCATATTGCTGAATACTAAATTTAATTTTTATTTTCTTTCTCTAGGATGCTGAAGTAATTGTGGACTGGAGACCACTTGATGATGCATTGGATTCTTCTAGTATTCTCTATGCTGGAAAGGTATTTAAGAAAAAAGAAGCTGGACATGGTGGCACATGCCTGTATTCCCAGCAACTGGGGAGGCCAAGGCAGGAGAATCACAAGTTTGAGGCCAGTCTGAGCAATTTAGCAAGATCCTGTCTCAAAATAAAAAAATTTAAAGTTTTGAAGATGTAGCTCAGTAGTGAAATGCCCATGGGTTCAATCCTCTGTACTCCCCGCCCCCCAAATATGATCAAGGGAATGCTGTCTTTTAAATAACAGCCTTATTAAGATATAATTCACCGACACAGTGGCACACGCCTATAATGCCAGTTGCTCTGGAGGCTGAGGCAGGAGGATTGTGAGTTCAAAAGCCAGCATCAGCAATGGCGAGGTGCTAAGCCACTCAGTGAGACCCTGTCTCTAAATAAAATACAAAATAGGGTTGGGGATGTGGCTCAGTGGTTGAGTGCCCCTGGGTTCAATCCCTAGTACCAAACAAATAAATAAATAAAATAATTTATATACCATACTATTCATTCTCACACAGTTTACAATTTTTAATTTTATTTATAGTGTTGTGAAATCATCACCAATGTCTAATTTTAGAACACTTTATCAGTTTCTCAAAGGGAACTCTATCTATTAGCAGTCACCCGTTATTCCTCCCTACTTCCAACTCCTGGAAACCTCTAACCTATTTTCTGTCTCTAAGCATTTGCCCATTTTGGACATTTCACATAAACGCAATCATGTAATATGTGGTCTCTTGCGATGGGATTCTGTCACTTGAGAGAATGTTTTCAAGGTTCATCCATGTTATAACACAGTTCTTTTTGTTTTTTTCCTGAATAATGCAATATATATATTTTGTTTATTCATTCATTAGTTGGTGGACATTTGGGTTGTTTTTATTTTTGGAGGCTAGTATAAATAATGCTGCTATGAATATTTGAGTACAAGTTTTGTGTGGACATATTTTTATTTGTCTTGAATATATACCTAGGAGTAGAATTATTGGTTCATGTCATTTTGTGTTTTAAAATTTGGGGAACAACCAAACTATTTTCCAAAGCAGCTATACTAGTTTACAATCCCATAGGCAATATATGAGGATTCCAGTGTTACCACATTTTTCTCCAACATTTGTTAATGGTCTTTTTTAAATTTAGTAAACCTAGTGAGTAGGAAGTTGTATTAGTTTCCTAAAGCTGCTGTAACAAAGCACCACAAATTAGGTGGCTTAGAACATTGGGAATTTATTGTCTCAGTTCTGGAGGCTAGAAGTCAGAAGTCAAGGTGGGTTGTCAGCAGCATTGGTTCCTTTCAAGGGCTGTGAGGGAGAATCTGTTCCTTTCCTCTCCTAGTTTCAGGTTTTTAGATGACGTTCTTCCCTGGGTTTTCACATCTTCTTCCATTTGTATATGTCTGTGTTAAGATTTCCCCTTAATAAGGATTTGAGTCATACTGAGTGGGGCCCATCCTAATAACCTCATTTTAACTTGATTAAATAAGACCTCCAGTCATGCTGGATTAGGACCGATTCATATAACCTCATTTTAACTTGATTAATAAAATCACATTCTAAGACTTTTCTTTAGGGGTGCAGGGCAGCACACTTGATTTCCCTAATGACTAATAATGTTGAACATCTTTTCATCTGTTCATATGTGCATTTTCTTTGGAGAAATGCCTGTTCTACATCCTTTGCTTATTTGATTGTCTTTTTGTTGTCGAATTTTAAAAATTAAGTATTCTTCATACAAGTTTTTGTTTATAAAATTTATTCTCATCTTAATGACACATTTTTCCTACATAAATCCTGAGTTGTGGGTTTATTCTGGAAAACTGATTACTTTTACTTTTCCACCAGACCTTTCATCTCCCAGGGTAATCAAAGTCAAAACTTACCAAGCTTTTATTATGAAAGCCAAAGCATATCTAGAAGCACTGATTTGACTCTGCATGTATTATCATTGGCAACCTTAACTGCAAGAAGTCTAGTAGGCAAGCTTTTCTTGTTTTTTTAGAAAAGATGAGTAAGGGAGAAAATAATAGGCAATAGTGTTTTGTTGTCTGCCATAACTTACAAACTTAATAGAAGGCTGAGGTGGTATGGATTGAAATGAAATTCTATTTTTAGACTTTAAATATTTTGTGTGTTATAATTATTTTAGGACTCCAGTTCAGTTGTAGAATGGACCCAGACCCCAAAAGAAAGACCTCATCGAGGATCAGAACATCTGAACAGTTATGAAGCTGAGTGGGATATGGTTAATACAGTTTCATTTAAAAAGAAACCACATACCAATGGAGGTATGAATTAAATTTTTTGAAATCCTAAACTGATTTGCTTTAGTATGCTATTAAACATACAAAGAAAATTCTTTAATACTCCTCAGTCACAAAGATAATTTGATACTTTAATATGTATGACTCTCATTTTATATTGTTTTCATCCGTTTTGTTGGTTGTGACCTTAAACAAGCATTTAAAAATACCTTTTCTATCTTGTAGTTATTAATGGAAAAGAAATAGAAACACTTTAAACAATCATCTGTCTTTCATGCACATTTTTCTTAAGCTGGAATTTAAAAAGCATGTTTTGTCATGTTTTTTCATCCTAAAAGCACCAGGGGGAGATGGAGTATTAACTGTACCATTCTACTTTCGGTGTTTACTGGGATCTTCACAGCTCATTTTAGTCTCCCCTTTGTTTACTTTAAGTTACTATATTTCTTACTATATTTAAATCCATTTTTGCTAGGTGCTGATTATCTTCATGTAGTCAACAAAAATAGGAGCCAATCTAGCAGCCTGACATTACTATATATGCTAATTCATATAGCATAGGAAATAGCTCATATACTGATACTATATGGTAGTATATGTTATACCAAATACAATGTAAGTAGTCCATCTATTTGTAGATGTAGCCAGCCTATTTGTGATCTCTCTTTAAAATATTGATACTTGTATAGAGTTAAACTATCACATTTAAAAAAAAAATATTGATTCCTTTGTGTTTTATAGTGGAAAGGATGTTTTCTCTCTTACAATTTTGGCCTGACTTTAGAAATTATTCATGGTTATCTGTTCAAAGGCTGGCCAGAATTTATGGACACATGTATTTGTCTAGCAGTTTTATTAAGTAAACTTGATTTTAATGTATGAAATTATGGGGAATTATTCTCACTTTTAGTAGTCACACTTTGTGCTTCATGATGTTTAGGAAATAGTGGTAATTAAGAAATAGATAGTATTTCACAAGCTATTCGTAACAGTCAGTTCATGCATTGTGTGTCATTTTTGGGGGTGGGAAGGCATTTGAGTTTTCTCTTTCTACTGAAAGGAAATGTTCTTAGCAGAATTAGAACACAAAATGTCAAGGAAAGAAGAAGTCATTTAGTAAATGTGGGGGGTGAGATGATTTTTGAATTCTCGACACTAGAATTGTAAGGATTGGTTCAAGATTGGGTTATGTGAAATATTTTTTGATTGTTGAGGCTTAAAACTTAAATTCTTCAAAATGAAAGATGAAAGACTGCAGGAATGAACAAAAAAGTAAGTTTTCAGGATTTTCATAAACAAGTGAAGAATTACTTGGATGAGAAAAGCATAAACTGGCAATATAGATCTCCTTAGGATTAGTGGTTTTCAGCCTTAGATGCACTTTGAATTTACCTGGAGAGGTTAGGTTTTAAAAAAACCAAAACCAAAACCAAAATTTAGACTTGGGAGAGGGAGCATGGGCATCTGTATTTTCCAAAAGGTCTTCAGGTGTTTTTAGTGTGTGGTCAGAGTTGAGAACTATGTAACTGAGCTTAGCAAAAACCACAAATGTAAATACTGCTTATGTGACTTGATCACACAGAGAGACTTATAAAGTAAACAGACTTGTAGACTTAATTTTATTAACTGTTAAAAGTCAAGGAAATAATTCCTAAGAAATTAAATTTCTTAGAAATTTTTATGAAATATTTCATATTTTTGAAGTTTTTTTTCCTCCCCCCTCAGAGGAAAAAGGTTTTTAAAAAAATTTTCTCATTTTTTATTTTTTTAGGGCACTCAACCACTGAGCCACATCCCCAGCCCTATTTTGTGTTTTATGTAGAGACAGGGGCTCACTGAGTTGTTTAGTGCCTCGCCGTTGCTGAGGCTGGCTTTGAACTCGCGATTCTCCTTTCTCAGCCTCCCAAAGTTCTGGGATTATAGGTGTGTGCCACCGCGCCTGGCTACATTTTATTTTTACTTTGTACTTTTTTTCATTTTTGGGGAGTTAGAAAGGAAACTTGGGACCAAACTTTAAACAATTTGACTGCTGAGGACTTATTTTAACTTTTATTCTTTAAGAGCATTTAACTTTATATTCCATAAGTTTCTTTTACTAAATCCCTTGTTTTTATATACCATATAAAGTTTTGAAAATATTTCTTGCCAGAAAAGTGCTGTTGAAATTAATTATCTACATCCAAATAAAATGTCGTGCATTTGATAAATGTTAACTCTGTTCAAGACTTACTGAACTGTTTTGTATTACTCTTTAGTTTTCCCATGTCAGTGTGTTGAAGATTATTTTTCCATGTGTTTAGTGACATGTTTATTAGAACTAGTTACTTACCTTTTCTTTATGGAGAAGGGAGGACATTTCAAGTTAAATCTTGGCTTTCTTCATTTTTCTTTATAATTATAATTAGTTCTGTTTATGGGTAGCTGTTGGCAGCAGGATAACTTGCAGATTACTTTTTTTTTTTTAATATTTTTTTAGTTGTAGATGGACACAATGTCTTTATTTTATTGCTTTGTACGTGGTACTGAGGATCGAACCCAGGGCCTCATGCTTGCAAGGCAAGTGCTCTACCGCTGAGCCACAATCCCAGCCCGCAGATTACTTTTATGTTGACTTGGTATTAGGTTATTAGTGCAAAATGCATCTGTGAGTACCTACTCTACCCTAGCAACTCTTTAAGCACTGGGGATATACCCATGAACAAAATAAAGTTCTTGTAAAGTTTACATTCTAGTGGAAGGACTTGTAGAATTGACTTGTAATATTTTTTTCATCTTTGTCAGAGCTTTATGTGAGGAAATGTGTGAGGTATTTCCTTTTGAATAAAATATGTGTTTCTTCCATTCAGAAGGGAAAAATCTATGTAAAATGTTTACTCTTGAAAATGCACAAAATTCTATAACTCATATCTATTGTACTCATATGTACAATTTTAAAGTCTCCATATGATTTTCTTATATTAATTTAGATTAAATACTCTTGGTACAGTTGAATAATTTAAAATATTGTCTCTAGTTTTTCCCATTGCTGTTTTTCTAGAAAATATTTTTTAGTCTTTGTAAATGATTTAGTAGTATGCTTTCTAAGTAGCTCAGGTATATTCACACCTAAATGATTTGTAGATATGTTGGAATTCTAAAAATATTCTCATTTGGAATCAGCTTATAATGGTGTTATGAGCTCTGTACCAGTGAAACATTATGTAAAGTAGTCAGGTGGGCACATGGCACTTAATCTAGTATCAGCATTAGGTACAAGTTCACCATTCACACTAGTGTAGAAGCTAGGCGCATCAGTATAATATAGATCAATTACTTGAGCCTTTCTGGATATCTTTCAGATGATACTTGTTAAAATGCTCATGAAATGATGGTCCCTATGTTGCTTGCAGATTGAAGTTTCTGTAAGCTGAATTTCTCTTTGTTGGTTTAGGAAATTTTGTTGGAGACAATGGAGCTATAGTGTTCCTAATTAGGTGGGAAGATGACATACATGCAGGTCAACACTGATTGGTCTTTTGATCAAGTCTTAGAGGCAGCTGTCTTCTATGTAGTTCATTCTTGTGGAATTGATTATGATTATGTGGGACAATTCATAAAGACCTTGAGTAACAAGATAATGTGACATTTCTTATAAAATAACTAGAAATGTTTAAAATTTCAGAGACATGACATGCTTTTGTTTGAGTTAAATTATTAAAATAAGCACCAGTTCAGATTAGAAATTAATGATAGGTATTAGCGTTATTATTAGTAAAAATAATACTTTTTTCCTTTGTTTTATAAATTTTTATTTTAATAGTTAATCTTTAATTTGTGAAATTATGAAAATATTTCTGAATCTGGGATTTTAGATTCTATAAAAATACCACAAACTCAGAAAATGCTGGCTTTTACATAACTATAGTTTATTTTGGACTGAGGTTTTAATTTAGCAGAAAGTTAATTTAGTAAGATGATCAAGTGTATTTTCTTCTTTTTGAAGCTTTCACATCTTTTCATCCTTGATCCCCCACTGTTTTTGGCAAACAAAGTGTCCATATAGTTACTCCAGTGTTTTTTTTTTCAATCAGTATGTGCTTCATTATCAGAGTAGTCTCTTAAAAATTATTACAAAAGGAAGTGAAGAAATAAAAAATTTTTTAAAATGAAATGATTTTCTTAAGAGAACTATGCTACTCTTTTTTGTGTGGAGTGGGAAAGATTAACACTGATTATTTGTTATATATTTGGCCTGTACCACTTAGTTGACAAGTATTATCTCTTAATTCTTGGAATAGTATTAGAAGATAAGTATAATTATCTCCATTTTATAGCAAAGAAAGTGAGGCTCAAAGAGATTCAGTTATTTGCCACAGATTATTCAGTTAGTGAGATGTTAGAGCTGCAATTTGAATTGAACCAGCCTGCTTCCAAAGTCATGGTCATTTTTGGGCAAAGCTTATATTTTACATAGGGGTAGCATTTTCTGGATTTATTTGTGTCAAGGTATACATACCCCTATAACTGCCTAGGTGGTTATTTTAAAAATAATTCTTTTTAGGGAAATGTTACGTTGGCATTTCTAATACAAGTGGAATCCATAGAAATATGAATGCTATAGTGATTCCCTGGGTTCAACAGATATATCTTAGTCATGAAGAGCACTGTCAGTACCTTTAAAAAGGCAAACAAAATATTTTGCCCCACTTTTCTTGTTTTTAAGATGCTCCAAGTCATAGAAATGGGAAAAGCAAATGGTCATTCCTGTTCAGTTTGACAGACCTGAAATCAATCAAGCAAAACAGAGAGGGTATGGGCTGGTCGTATTTGGTATTCTGTCTAAAGGATGACGTCGTTCTCCCTGCTCTGCACTTTCATCAAGGAGATAGCAAACTACTGATTGAATCTCTTGAAAAATATGTGGTATTGTGTGAGTAAGTATCAAATTATTTTCTACTTATTGAACTGGATTGTTGTATTAACCCAAAAGTAAGTTAGTTTTAAATGTCATTGGGCCTCCGTGACCTATGTGTATATGAGGGCTTGAGCAGCTTTAGTTTTTCTGGGATATTGACTTTGGATCAATGACCAAATACAGTTTTGCCATTTTAGTGATTTTAGTCTGAGATGTTTTCACATTATTAGTGTTTTAAAGAAAAAATTAATTTAGTATTATTATGTCTTAGTAAATTTATAGATTATATATTTACTAATTTACTTTTTTATTTTCTATTAAAGTGCAATTTTATTTGTAATGTTGGAACTTCAAGTTAGGCAAGCCTGTGTCCTTTGAAAAATTATTTTTAATTTGGAAGACAGGGCCTTCCCACTTTTCAAAAATCTCATCTCATTTATTTACTGTACACAAACTTTCTTGGTCTCATTCTCAACAATTTTTGGGGGGAGTGCATCTGTTTCTTCTCAAACACTATGCTATTTGCTTGATACTGAGGGTGACAAAACAGGCATGTTACTCAGTTCCTGAGAATTTATAGTCTTGTGAAGGATACCAACAAGTAAATGACAATTAAACTAAGATGGAAGAAGTGCAGGGTACTTTGGGAGCTCCCAGGAATAGAAAAGTGAGGATCAAAAGGAGATTTTCTGGAAGCAGTAGCATCTAAGTTGAGACCTGAAAAATTAGTGAACCATTAGCGTGAAAGTTTAGAGGGAGGGATGCTTTAGTAGAGGGAAGAGCATAAACATGACATAATCACAGAACAAAGTAGTTCAGTATTACAGGTCTGCAAAATATGGTAAAAGGAAAAGTACTAAAGTGACATTTGAGGCCAGAGAATTGTGTCAGGACCAGAGCATGAAGGATCTTATAAGTCAGGTTCCATTCATTCAGATGAGATTAAGGTGGCTGGAACTAGGAGAGTGGCAGAAGAGACAGAAGTATTGGAGAAATATTTAGGACTAGATTTTGTGATTGAGAAAGGAGAAGTTGAGGTTTTTGGCTTGTGAGACTACAGTAGGTGATAACTCCATTAGTGATGTTGTAGTAGAGTTTAATAGCACCTTGACTAAATTTAGATGATGCAAGGATGGGAGCGATCTAGAAAATGTTGATTGTGTATTTTGTGCCATGAATTTCTTTCTTTGACCTCTGACTGGCACTAAGCATGCTGTTTGATACCATTAAGATAAGAAAGTCAGACTTGGTTGGGTATATGTGGAGTTTTAATTTTGAAGAAAGAAGCTGTGAATAGGTTACCATTGAGAGATTAAAGTAGGTTGCAGGAGAGGCAATGTCATGATTGGAGCAGGATAAGTAGCAGCATTAAAGACTGGGGTGGGTGGGCGTTTAGCACTGTAGTAAACTCAATATCAGTGTTGTGATGTAACTCACAAGAGCTTGTTTGAGACTGTTAATTAAAGTACAATATCTAAGCCGGGCTCGGTGGCTCACGCTTGTAATCCCAGCACTTAGGGAGGCTGAGACAGGAGAATCCCAAGTTCAAAGCCAACCTTAGCAATGGCGAGGTGCTAAGCAACTCAGTGAGACCCTGTCTCTACATAAAACACAAAATAGGGCTGGGGATGTGGTTCAGTGGTCGAGTGCTCCTGAGTTCAAT
>PVHX01000865.1:0-182046 GCA_004024805.1 Geosciurus inauris | reverse complement strand
AACTCGTGATTCTCCTATCTCAGCCTCCCAAAGCACTGGGATTACAGGCAGGCGCCACCAGTCTGGCTGGGATCTTACTCTTTACTGGTAAGATTACACTTTAGAGAAGCAGGCTTAGTTTTAAGTACATTTTAGTTTTAAGTACTGCATTTTTAAATGTGCTGGACTAATTGTCTTGCACTGTAGAGATAACCTGTATAAGGAAAGGGATCTCAATGGTGTTTGGAAGATATTTGAAGGATATGTGAATTTAACTTGAAGAAAAATCTCAGTGCAACAGTAAATAAAATCCAAACTTCTTATGATGGTCAACAGGCCTGTCCTATCTTTGCTTTGTTTTTATCTTAAAGTTTATCTCTTATCATTCTCTTCTGTGTTCTTATTACATGGTTTTCTTGAAGTTCCTAAAATCCCCTAAATTCTTTTATGTCTTAAAGTCCTTTCCACATGCTCTTTCTTTTGCCTGGAATATTCTCCACCCTTTCTGATCTCAGTTCTCAGTTTAGTATTTCCTCAGAGGGACTTTTCTAGATCAGTCTTTCACCATCTAATATATTTCTCCTTCTATTTTATTTCTTCGTTTGCTTCTTTCATGTCAGTTAAGAGCATAAAATAATTTTGTCTATTTACTTCTTTTGCATTCTGTTATGGAATGTAAGCTTCAGAAGGACAGGCATTGCATCTTGTTTCCATTCACCACCCTGGTTCCTAGCCACAGTGCTGGTTACATATAGATAAATGCACATTAAAATATGAATGAATAGATGTCATGGTAATTATCAATTTGATGAATGATTTTAAAAGGGTCATTATAGGAATAAATTGTAGATTTGTATAACTCAAAGGAAATTAGGAGACAGGCATATTAAATTCAGGAGGTAGAATTTTTTGTAGGTTTAAGGACAGTGTCAACAACCACATAGGCAGTTATATGTATTGGTAGCATTTTAATGAGGTAGTGAACTTAGTTAGTTTCCTTTTCTGAATTTGTAAACAAATGATAAGTAAATTGAGAAGTAAATAGAAGCAGCACAGGTGGTGATAAAATAGTATTATTAGTGAGACTTAAGTATGTGGCCTCATAATTCACCTCAAATTAATTAACTATTTTTTTTTTGTACCAGGGATTGAATCCAGAGTTCTGAACCACATCCTCAGCCCATTCCTCCCTCCCTCAATTTCTTTTTTTCCAAAATAAAAAAAAAACTTTTAAATTTGTTCATTTTAGATACAGACAGTAGAGTGTATTTTGACATATACACATGTGGAGTATAACACATATATTATTAGGATCCATTCCTTTTTAAAAAAATTTTAAAAATTATAGATGGACATAATGTCTTTATTTTATTTATTTTTATGTGGTACTGAGGATCGAACCCAGTGCCTCACATATGCGAGGCAAGCACTCTACCACTGAGCTATAATCCCAGGCCTAGGATCCCATTCTTGTAGTTGAACATGATATAGAGTTATACTGGTTGTGTATTCATATGTGTAAATAGGAAAGTTATGTCCAATTCATTCTGCTGTCTTTCCTATTCTCATCCCCCTCTTTCCCTGCATTACCCTTTGTCTAATCCACTAAACTTCTCCTCCTCCTCTGCATATAAGGGAGAACATTTGGCCTTGGTTTTTTGGGGATTGGCTTATTTCACTTATTGGCAAAAGTCATAAAGTCATTATTTTTTATGGTTGAGTAATATACCACATTTTCTTGGTCCATTCTTCTGTCAAAGGGCACCTAGCTTGGTTCCATAGCTTAGCTATTGTGAATTGAGCTGCTGTAAACATGGAAGTAACTGCATTACTGTAGTATGCTAATCTTAAATCCTTTGGGAATAAATTGAGGAGTGGGATAACAGGTCAAATGGTGGTTGCATTCCAAGTTTCCTTGGTGATCTCTATACTGCTTTCCAGAGTGGTTGCACCAATTTGCAGTCCTACCAACAATATATGAGAGTACCGTTTCCCCCACATCTTCACCAACATTTATTGTTACTTGTATTCTTGATCATTACCATTCTGTCTGGAGTGAGGTGGAATCTCAGTGTAGTTAAATTTCCATTTCTCTAAATGCTAGAGATGTTGAACATTTTTTCATATATTTGTTGACCAGTTGTATTTCTTCTTCTGTAAAGTGCCTGTTTATTTGCCCATTTATTGATTGAGTTATTTGGATGTTTGGGGTTTTTTTTTTTTTTTGGTGTTAAGTTTTTTGAATTCCTTATATATCCTGGAGATTGATGCTCTATCTGAGGTGCAGGTGGCAAAGATTTTCCCCCATTCTGTAGGCTCTCTGTTCATGTTCATGATTGTTTCCTTTGCTGTGAAGAAGCCTTTCAGTTTGAACCCATCCCATTTATTGATTCTTGATTTTATTTCTTGCTCTTTAGGAGTCTTAGTAAGGAAGTCAGTTCCTAAGCCAACATGGTGAAGAGTTGGGCCTACAGTTTCCCTAGTAGGCACAGAGTCTCTGGTCTAATGCATAGGTCCTTGATCCACTTTGAGTTGAGTTTTGTTCAGGGTGAGAGACAGGGGTTCAGTTTCGTTCTACTACATATGGATTTCCAGTTTTCCCAGCACCATTTGTAGAAGAGGCTATCTTTTCTCCAATGTATGTCATTATGGTGCTTTGTCTAGTATGAAATAACTGTATATATGTGTTTGTGTTTGTGTATTCTATTCTTTTTGATTGGTCTTCATGTCTGTTTTGGTGCCAATACCATGCTGTTTTATTACTATAGCTCTGTAGTATAACTTAAGGTCTGGTATTGTAAAGCCTCTTGCTTTACTTTTCTCACTAAAGATTGCTTTGGCTATTCTGGGCCTCTTATTTTTCCAAATGAAATTCATGTCTGCTTTCTTAATTTCTACAAAGAACATTATTAGAATTTTAATAGGAATCATCTTAAGTCTGTATAGTGCTTTTGGTAGTATGGCCATTTTGACAATATTAATTCTATATATCCAAGAATGTGGATATCTTTCCATCTTCTAAGGTCTTCAATTTCTTTCTTTAGTGTTCTGTAATTTTTGTTGTAGAGGTCTTTCACCTCTTTTGTTAGATTGATTCCCAAGATTTTTTTTTTTGAGGCTATTATGAATAGGATAGTTTTCCTAATTTCTCTTTCAGTGTATTCATCATTGGTGTAGGAACATAATTGATTTATGCGTGTTAATTTTATATCTTGATCCCTAGCCCTTTTTATTTTTTATTTTGAGAAAGGTTCTAAGTTGCTTAGGGCCTTGCTAAGTTGTGGAGGCTGGCTTTGAAATTGTAATTCTCCTGCCTCAGCGTCTGAGTCACTGGCATTATAGGCATGTGCCACCACTCTTAGCACCTCAAATTAATTTTGAACTCACTTAGTATTGTTACTTCTGATAACCACAGGCATCCCTAGCAAGGATAGATCACTTGCTATGAGAATGAGAGCATACCAAAAAGTATGTTCTTTGTTGGCAGAGAGGCCCTGAAAGAGCAATGTAGAAAGGCTTATGACAAGCCTGTACCTTGCTCTCTGCTGATCTCAGCAGAGAAAATCCCAGGAGGGTGAGTTTCTTTAAAAGTGCTTATTTCTGGGGCTGGGACTGTAGCTCAGCAGTAGAGTGCTTGCTTCGCATGTGTGAGGCCCTGAGTTTGATCCTCAGCACCACATACAAAACAATAAAATAAAAACATTGTGTCCGTCTACAACTAAAAAAAAAAAAAAAGTTCTTATTATCATTTGGAAACACAAAACTATGGAATTGATGTTCCTTCCTACATATTTTTCTTTTTTCATTCCTTTTTTTTTGAGGGTCTATATAACAGTGCTACGTGCTCGAAAAAATAGCAGTAATCAAAAAGGTATGGTCCCTTCCTTCATGGAAGAGGCAGTCATCAATTAAACAAATGTAAAACTTCAGCTGTAGTAAATAACTTTGAATAAGACATACATAGTATAATAAGAATATAGGATAATATGAAAGTTTTGTGTGCAGTACTAATTGAAACATTAGGTGAGAATAAAATCAACTGAAGGAGGATAAAGTAGAATGAGAGGTGAACATAAGTGATTAATTGCAAATTTTAATGATCTAATGAAAGAGAAAAGATAGAAGAGATTAACCTCCCAATATTTTGTTTTGTTTTTTCTCTTTGAGCTTAATCATTAAGCTTATGTCCCACCAGAATGTGACTATTCTTGAGGGATGGAATAGTTGTCTGAAGTGACTTTCAAAACTACTCCCTAATGTCCACCATTACTTCTTTGTATATTTTCCTGTGACAATATGAGGGCAGTTTATTTTTTGCCCACAGATGGTCTGAAATTTGTAAAAACAGTACATCTAATATTTTTATCTCCAAGGCACATTTCTCTATCTGCGTTGAAAATAAGTATTGCCTATTCTCTTTCCTGTCACAAATTATGCCCATTATATTATGCTTTATAGCTCACCAGAGATTACATGAGTCAAGTAGTCCTTCAAATAGTCACCAGTATAAAAAAAAAGCCCCAAATTTGTACCAGCCATTGTTGTTATATTCATTTGTCATATTCTTAAGAAAAAAATTTTAATTAATTAATTAATTAATTATACACTCTACTAGAATAGAACGGGCCACTGTACTAGAATAGAAAGGCCATCTCAATTAATAGCTTCTGAAACTAATATATTCCTATCACCACAATTAATTGAGCAACCTGGTTCCCTTAGCTTTTGCTACATCATGTAGAGCTATTGATCAAGTTTGCACAGAAAAAATTTGAAGGCCTTTGTTCTTGTTAGTTATGATCCAAAGGAATAGAATTTTTGTATTTATTAAAGTTCAAAGAAATGAAAGCTTTCAATTATTTTCCTCAGATTTTTGTTTTATGAGGTGTGTCAGCATGGGGAATCTCATTTCCCATCCCTGGAGCAGTTATCTTAAGCAAAATGATATTCCCAGAGTCACCTTATTGTGGTTAAAGATAATTGAAAAAACTACAACGAAGAGTAATTGAGGAAAAACTTGGTTTCACTTTCATTAGGATGCTAGCCAGTCTGTGCATGGGGTCACCATTCCCATCTTTTTCAGAATTGAAAACCAAGAGAATTAACACTAGATACCTGTGTTTGGTGGTTTTTCTTTTTGTTTTTTTTTGTAGTTGTAGATGGATAGCATGCTTTTATTTTGTTTGTTTACTTTTATGTGGTGCTAAGAATTAAATCTAGTGCTTCATACATGCTAGGCAAGCACTCTGCCACTGAGCTACAGCCCTAGCCCCCTGTGTTTGGTTTTTTTAAATTAAGCTACATTGAAGAATGTTGCATGTACCTTTGGCCATGTTGTCTTCCTAATACACTCCCTAGTAATTAAGTATTCCTCCCTAAACAGTAGGTCTTTTCCCACAAGAGCAAGGGCTTCGCTATATAGTTGAACAGAGCTAGGAAGAGGCTAGGCCAACAGTGCTTAGTTTCCTCTTTCATTTTTGTAAATGTGATCAGTCAGTGCAAACTAACCCAGTTTCTTGAGGCTTACTATTTCTAAAATGATCTTCTTATCCCAGGAAAATAAGGCATCATATTCATTGACCTTTATAAGTGTTGTCTGATTTGTCATCACTTAAACCATAATATTCAGTTGGGTATTTTCTTACTTTCTTGAACCAAGTTGGTTGCAATGATATAAATGACGCCTGTTGATTCCGTTAGTATTTTGTATATTTGGCTATGGGTTTTTTTTGTTGTTGTTTTTTTTTTGTTACTCGATATTGAACTTAGGGGCACTCAACCACTGAGCCACTTCCCCACCCCTATATTTTATTTAGAGACAGGGTCTCACTGAGTTGCTTAGCACCTCGTTTTTGCTGAGGCTGGCTTTGAACTCATGATCCTCTTGCCTCAGCCTCTTGAGCCACTGGGATTACAGGCATATACCATTGTGTCTAGTGAGTTTGAAAATTTTGAATACTGTTGGCATAAAATAAGAGCTTCCCAGAATACACATTTGTAGATTAAATTAGTGTGATAACCTAGCAGTTAGAAGCATTGTAATAATATTCTGTCATGGCAGTCCCCCTTTTGGAGTGTAGCTGCCTAGCACTATACTGCTTGACTCTTAACTGATGTTTTAATGTTTTGTTGATTCCTTCAGGACAGTCAGATATTAAATTTCTTCATATTTCTCCTCCTCCTAAGGTTCCCCCAACCTACCGTCACAGAGTTAAGTATAAAAAATAAAATATTTCCTTTTAAGTATTTTTTGGGGTTGCCTGTTGATAAGTCATTTATTTCTTCCCATCTTCAGTTTAGTGGCCACTGTAGTTGTTACGGAGCCATAGAGTTATCTGAGCTCAGATAACCAAAGGTTGTGTGATTTTTGGTCATACTCTCATCTCCCCCAGCTGTGATGGGCAGTGTTTTGACTTTATGACCACTTTTTGTTCGTATTTTAAAGAAATAATTTGATGTGATTTATTGTTAGAAATAAAATATTCATAGTGCTAATAGTGTTGCGCAGAGAAAAATGTTCTTGTATTAATTACTTTTGTTTTCTGAGTTGTGTTTAAAAGTTGGCCTATCATTTAAGAAAAAGTGCCTTGTGAGAATTTGTAAGTCTTCATCTTAGCCATCATCCCCCAGATTTTTGGGAAAATGTGTTTGATGAAAATTGAATGTTGTCAACTACATTTCCCCCCCATGTCAAAGACTAACCTCAGATTCTTTTAAAAACTTGATGGGCTTTTTAGCTGTTATTGTCTCTGTAGATTGAGTGTTGTTTCTGACTGTGTAAGAATAAGATACTGTTTTGGATTTCTTAGGCTCTGTAGCATTCTTGTTGAATCCTGTTGTGTTAGAATTGAGAAGAGATAACTGTTATTAAAGATCTTATCTTGAACATTTATAATAAACTAGATGTGTTAACAGCAGCAAAATAGCACATTTAACTTTTATTTTACACACAAAAGTTTTATGTTTATTATAACTAAGTCTAAAAACTTACTATATGTAATAGAAAAAAGGTTGGATAATTAGTCTCATTACTTGAAATTACATGTCTAGTTGGAAAGCATGTTATTTGTTGTGTAATACTAACAAGTGTGGAGAGAGACTTTTAGTTTTAATAAGCAAGAAAACTAAAAATATACTGTTACCTAAATAATACATAATAATCTTGTTAAATATGTTCATATTTGTGTATTGATAATTGTGGTTGGCATGATTAATGATCTTTACCAAATAACTATGCATCTGTATTTTTAACATCTTGTATTGCAGTACTAGCAAGCTGTGGAATGAAATTGGGAACCATTTCAAAAGAAGGCATATTTTCCTATATTGTTCATATCATATACAGTTGTTTGGCTTTTTAATTTTTGTGATAATAAAAGCAAACATTCTGTAAAACTTTTCTTCTATAATTCTAAACAAGAATTTGGGTTCATTGCGATTAAAACATCTTAGCTTTACCTAGAATAAAAAATAGTTACTATTTTTTTATATATAATTTGTTAATTTAGTATTTGCTAATTTATTATTTTATGTAGTTTTGGAACTCATTTAAAATAGTTATTAAATATTTGCTAAAATCTTTGCGAAACTTGTAGAACTGGACATAAAGTTTTTCTTTTGCTAGGAAAAGTAACTATGCATTAGTAATTGTGCAGGCAGTGATTGATGTAGTATGCTAGTAGTTTTTATAAATCCTCTTTTCATTACAGATCACCACAGGATAAAAGAACACTTCTTGTGAATTGTCAGAATAAAAGTCTTTCACAGTCTTTTGAAAATCTTCTTGATGAACCAGCATATGGTTTAATACAAGTATGTTTTTTAAGTCTATCTTGTAGTAATCTAGTAATTTGACTCAATATTTTATATATCTCCCTACCTTTTACCTTCTCAGAGAATATACAGAATGAGACTTGTGTGTGTAAATCTTTATGGAACTGTACTCTGTAATTTTATAGAAATGGTAATATCCATATTATTTGCAAGTCCCAGAAGCTCCCTTGGTTATTAGTTACTCTTAACACCCTTAATTTTTCCCTTTATCATAATACTAAAATTGAGTATCAGTAGATTTTTATTACAGTGTTCATTGATTAAGAGTCAAAGAGTAAACAAATTTGAATTCATAAATGATCAATTTAGGGAAAATCTGGTTTGAATTTTTACTTTTAATTTACATAGGTTATTTTGGGGTTATGATAATATAATTCTCCTATAAGTATTTTAGTATGTTCTTGCATTTGGCTAAAAATTGTTCATTTAGCATGGCTGAATTTTACTCAGATTACTATGTAACTAATGAGATGGTTACTTATTCATTTATGCACTTAATATTTAACAAATGTTTGAACACATTATATTTCAGGCACTTTTTGTTTTTGTTTTTTGGGTGGTGCTGGGGCTCGAACCCAGGGCCTCGTGCATGCTAGGCAAGCATTCTACCAACTGAGCTATGTCCCCAGCCCTTTTATTTGGTTTTGAAAATATAAAATTAATGAGATAAAGAGGGAGCTTTTTAGGAAGAAGGATAGGAAGCTAAAATTGTTTAAAATAAAAAGTGAGGGGACAGCTATTCTTTTAAAGAAGTAATAAGTTATTTAATTTAATAAATATTTTGCTACATGTGTGTGAACAGGCAGCATGTATTTCAGAAGTAACTCTAGGACTTAACAGTAGCAAAAGCCTTTGGCTGTTTTCTAGGACAGCATTGTCCTAAAACAAATTAATCTTGTTGGCGTGATTTTTACTATCAGTATAATTAGGTTAAAATGTCAGCTACTATTTAAATACCAAGCTTTTAAATATAGCTGTCAAATTTTGTGCTAGTGTGGTAGCACACACTTCAAGAAATATTTTTTTTTTTTTTGTGAAGGCAAGACTGCTAGACAGAAGAAAGCTGTTGTGGGCCATTCACCACTGGAAAGTAAGCACTGCATATATTTCTGATATATGCAGAATGGATGAAGCCTGCAGATCATTTGTTTATCTGTAATTTAATCAGTAGATTCACTTGCTATTTATTATGCTATTTTGACCAGATGAAAAGTTGGCTTAGAAAATTTAAATTTTTCTTCCAAGAAAAAAAAATTAAGATAATCTTAGAATACTTTTAGTTCTGATTTTTCCTCTTTAAAAAAGATTTGCTTCTTTTTTCTTTTTTTTTGCCTATAATGGGATATTTTTGTTCTTTGTTTGAATGAATAATGCTAATATTTTCTTCCTGTTACATAGAAAATTAAAAAGGATCCTTACACAGCAACTATGGTAGGATTTTCCAAAGTGACAAACTACATTTTTGATAGTTTGAGAGGCAGCGATCCCTCTACACACCAACGACCACCTTCAGAAATGGCAGATTTTCTTAGTGACACTATTTCAGGCCTAAAAATAAATCAACAAGAAGAACCAGGATTTGAAGTCATCACAAGAGTGAGTAGAGATTTATATTAATACAGTTTTATTATTTTAATGGGAGTATGTGTACTGAATGCTGTAGAAATAGAAACTCTCAATATTAATGACATCTGCTTCTTTCCTATAACTTGTTTTTACAGCTTTTTGCTAACATTTCTGACAATTAATATGTGTCTGCCACCATGTTCTTGATTGTTTCCCATTTTATACTTTCTCTTCATTAGTGTTGTTAACTCATTTTTCTTTTATTACTTTTTTTTTTTTTTTTTTAAACATTTGGTACTGGAAATTGAACCTGGGGCATTTTACCACTGAGCTACATTTCCAGCCCTTTTTATTTTGAGATAGAGTCTCCCTAAGTTGCCCAGGGTCTTGCTAAGTTGCTGAGGCTGGCTTTGAACTTGCAGTCCTCCTGCCCAGCCTCCCTATTTGCTGGGATTATAAGCCTGCACCATGTCCAGCTCTTTGATTATTTTTTTTAATTAAAAAACATTTTTTTATTTGCTCTTTTTAGTTATGCATGACAGTAGTTTGGTTACCTTTTAATAATAGCAAACAGATTGTTTCATTTAGTGCATAGGAGTAAGTGATTGGTGAGCTTTGCATATTGCCTCTCAGTTCTGTTCCTAATTTGTATGTTTTCTTGGTAGGCATCAGAGACACACTCCTCTAGGGCTTTTCTTTTCATGTAAATCTTTTCATTTTTAAGTCAAATGAGTTTTGGCCCTGAATTATGGTACATTTTTATATATGCTTAACAAGAATTTTTAATTTATTACAATTCTAAACTTATTTATAGAAAGAAAATTATAAATGTCTCAAGTTGTGCTTAATTAAAGGTTTTATCTTGGAATTGGTATTTTTAAAATACCGACATCTGTTAATTGAAGTTAAAACTAGAAAGTGCCAAGTGGAACTAATGGGTTATGAATCAGTTTTGACAATTACAAACTTGAGTTTGGATGAAGAGCTAATTTTAGGACATGGCTAATATGATAATTATGTATTTGCCTTTTAAACTTTTTTTGTTTAAACAATGTAGCATACTATTTGATTTGCAAGGTCTCATAGAGTTTACATGTTGAATGTTCTATACTTACATAATTGGATCCCAAAATAGCAAAGAACTTTTTTTTCTTAAATGACAAATGTTTTTGGTCTAAGGGATTTCCTATCTCTGAATTTGTAACCCAGTTATTTGTTTAGTAAGAGGGGGAAAATGTATGTAATGCTAATTTATAATCTGTGGAATAAACACTAGAAAATAAGGAAAGAGTTAGAACGCAGGTCCAAAAAAAACAGTATTTCTATATATGTTGATTTAATTTCACTTGTTAAAGAAGTACTCTTATTACTTATTTTAGATTGACTTGGGAGAGCGACCTGTTGTTCAGAGGAGAGAGCCAGTATCAATGGAAGAATGGTCTAAGAACATTGATTCTGAAGGAAGAATTTTAAATGTAGATAATATGAAGCAAATGATATTTAGAGGGGTAATTTAAAAACTCTAATATTGATTATAATATTATATTATATACTGCAAGTATTCAAGTATTTGTTTTTAGTTTTTTTTTTAAAGGGGAAGAATGATTTCTTTGAATGATGCCTTATGATTTCTGGATTGAGAAGGACAAAGCAAAGTGCTTATTATGTCCCTGGGGTCAAGTGTGGAGATACCCTTTAACATAGGGGCAAATATTCATCCTTACTTGAAATTCTATGGGTTATGTGAAGGAGGCATGTATCTCAGTAGCATTTGCCTTATCCAATAATTTTGAGCTTAGAAAAACTCATCAGCCCCACTATTCTCTGTATGTTCTACTATATACTCTGCATTGTTTTAAGCTTTCTAGCAGTTCTTTACACATCCAGATTCTAGAAATGAAAAACAAGATAGTATTCACTGAATTGAACTATTTTTATGTATAAAACTACCGTCCCCACTTTGGCACTGGAGATTGAACCCAGAGACATTTTACCATCAAGTACGTCCCCAGCTCTTTTTATTTTTTATTTTGAGATAGGTTCTCACTGTGTTGCTTAGGGCTTCGCTGATTGCTAGGCCAACCTTGAACTTTTGATCCTCCTGCCTCAGCCTCCCAAGTCACTGGGATTATAGGCATGTGTTATCACGCCCAGCTGTCCTTCTGTTTTTGAGGCAGAGTCTTGCTGAGTTGCTTAAGGCCTCGTCAAGTTGCCTCGGCTGGCCTCAGATATATGATCCTCCTGCCTCAGCCTCTTGAATTCTGATATTAAAGGCATGTGGTACTGTGCCCAGCTAAAACTACCTCTTAAATATTTGTTTTCTTATTTATTTTCATGCCAGTTTTGTGAACTTATGCTGTTGCTGCCTTTTTTACTAATTTAATGTACATGCTTTCTTCAGGGTCTTAGCCATTCACTGAGAAAGCAAGCATGGAAATTTCTTCTGGGATATTTTCCTTGGGAAAGTACCAAGGAGGAAAGGACTCAATTACAAAAGCAAAAAACGTAAGTAATAGTCTTTATGTCTTCATCAAAGAAATTTCAGTAACTCAACCATATATGAATTAGTATAGGGTTTGTAGATGAGAATTTGAAATAGACTAGAAAATAGGAAAATAATTTCATTTTCATTATTTTAATTTAAAAATTATGAGCACTGTAATTATTTCCAACCCAGAAACACTTAATTAGAAGGACCTCATTGTATATTGGTGAGTATGTAAAAGGTGAGTATGACCGGAAAATTCAGGTCCTCTTGTGCCAACCTGTGTACAAGCCTTTTGCATATTTTTGCATAAAGATAATTATTTAGACCTACATTTAAAAATATGTCTCATTCATTTTGACTTAGTTGTATAATTTATACTCTGAAATGATAAAAAGCATCTCAAGAGAAGTATGTTTACTATTTAGGCTAGTTTCCTGTAAATTATTTTCATGATACTCTTACAACTGATCATATTTTTAAAAGAATGTTTCTGTTGTAAGTTATTTCTCATACTGAAAAGAGACATAGACCAACATTCCAGGTATAATTCTTGTTTCCAGTTGTTAGTCTATCCTTTGACTTAAAGCTACTTTTATCATTATAGGCATTTTCAAAATCTCTTAACAATCCCAGTCCTTGTAAGATCATTTTACATTAACAAGTTTCTGCGGTAGATTGTTAAAAAATGGAACTCTTATGTCACATTTTTAAAAGAATCATTTTTATTTATATTTATAATTATTCAGAAACCTTGGCGGTTAAAGAATTTAAATGACTAGAATACCTTAATGTATGATTTTAAGAATTAGAGTGTTTTTAAAAGGTTGCCTAAAGTTATTCTAGCATGCAGTCTACCATTATCACACAAACTTTGTGACATGTATGAGGTTATT
Organism: Geosciurus inauris; assembly: GCA_004024805.1. NCBI lineage: Eukaryota > Metazoa > Chordata > Mammalia > Rodentia > Sciuridae > Geosciurus > Geosciurus inauris. The sequence continues at coordinate 169,287 of PVHX01000865.1, read as the reverse complement.
TTTTTCTTTTTTTTCATTCATTTATGATAATTTCAAGCAAAATTTCACTGTCATATTCATGAGTTTCCATCCCACCAAATATTATAAATGCTTTGATGTGCTATTTATAGAAAATCCCAGTTAAGCAATGTTAAAAGTAAAGTTTTCAAATAGCTTTCTTTGGTATAAAATTGTTTTCTGTAGTGATGAATACTTCAGGATGAAACTACAGTGGAAATCTGTCAGCGAGGAACAAGAGAAGAGAAATTCGAGGTTAAGAGATTATAGAAGTCTTATCGGTAATTTTTTCTTAACTTTGGAAATACAAGAGAGGGGTTTACATTGAAGTCTTGATAGAGTTAAAGAAGCAAAGATGGTTCAGTTTTGGGGTTCAGAAGAAAAATCAAAATTGCAAAGTACATTGGGACTTGTATTATCATACTCTCTTGGTTGTTCTCATCCAATAGACATATGAATTCAATCATAAGTGCTGAGATACTCAATTTTCATTTCCAAAATGAGAATCAAAGATTATTTAGCTTTATTTGCTTGTTGAATTAATTTTATTTTTAAAAACTTTGGTTATTCTTCACTATGAAAGTTATTTGTGTTTATTTTAGAAAATTAGAAACTGAGCAAAATAAGAAATTAAAAATTAGTTTTGTTTCTGACATTCAGAGATAATTATGGTCAGTAAGCTTTGGTTTATATCCTTCTAGACCTTCTCTAAGAATGTATGTATTTCATTTTTTAATTAGGTAAATGACTAAGTAGTAAATTTTTGTATTTGAAAATAGAATATTTGTTAGAGAATAAATATTCTTTTAAGAGATGATTGATAGAATGTTATCGTAAAAGCATTAGTCTATGTCCAGATACTCATTACTGGTTTTTCTGGCTTTTATTATAAAGACCATGTTAGTATAAATTATTGAAAGATACATAGTTTCTGTTGTCTTCCTGACAAGTTTCAGTTTATAATCTCTACAAATGGGAAAACTGGAGCATTGAGAGCATAAATGATTTGCCTAAGGTCACGTGGTTAAGTGTTGAGCCAATTTTAATATCAATTATATTATTATATGGTTTTTCTGTAGTTTTAGAGTGACTTTGGGTATTAGTAGAACTTAGATTTGAAATTTTCATATTGGATTTGGAAAACCATAGCATCATTTGCATATAGGGTGTATTGCCACCACCTCTCTTCCACAGAAGAAAGAATTCTCTCAATTATATTAGAAAGCCCAACATAACAGAGATTTAGTAACTTTTGTGGATGTAAAGAAAATTACCAAGATCTTTTTGGCAGTAGTACTTGTGATTGAAAAAGAATTTTAGTTTCTGAAAGTAAGTTATAACAGAATAAACTGTGTCCCTCCTCTGGTTAGGGCAAAAGATTGGAGGTCCTGAGATACAGAGTTATCTAAAGTTTCCAACTGAAACTCCCTGCTATTTCTAGTTTCAGTAGCAAAAAGGGGTTTTTTCCCCTTGCTTGGACATAAAATATTTATCTATCTATCTATTTATTAAATATTTTTTAGTTACACATGGACACAGTGTTTTTATTTTTATGTGGTGCTGAGGATTGAACCCAGTGCCTCACACGTGTGAGGCAAGTGCTCTGCCACTGAGCCACAATCTAGGTAGTTCCACAATCTAGACTTACTTATACTTAAATCTAATTATTTATTAAATGTCCTCTTAACTGTACCTCAGCCCTATAAAATATTTAAACTAGAAGGGATCTTAGAAGTTAACTAATTTACTATTTTGAGCCTTTTTTCCCCTACATACCATATTCTCTTCCCTTTATGTCGAGTACCTTTAATGTTGACTATCATCTTCTCAACTTTTTATTGTGTCCTATTCTCATTCTTTCCAGGAGACTGGTAGAAATATCTAAATATTTTAAATCTCCTTAACATAATTTGAATTGAGACATATTTCAGTCCAGTTTTCTCATTTTCAGTAGATAAAATACTGAAGCCTAGAGAAGATTAGTAAATTTTTTAAGCCATCTGTTTAGGTAGTTCCACAATCTAGACTTACTTATACTTAAATCTAATTATTTATTAAATGTCCTCTTAACTGTACTATGCTGTCAGTATAAATGCAATAGGTTAGTTTTACAATGCTTTTTCTGTAATACTTTTTCTAAAAAGCATTTTTTTGAGAGTGTTTGTTTTTTCATTGCTGTGACCAAAATATCTGACAAGAACAATTAGAGGAGGAAGTGTTTATTTGGAGTAAATGTTTATTTGGTTTAATATTAGTCTTCAGTCCCTAGATAGCCAACTCCATAGCTCTGGGTCTGAGGTGAGGCAGAACATCATGGTGGAAGGGTGTGGTAGAAGAATGTAGCCCAGGACATGGCAACAAGGAAAGAGAGAGAGAGAGAGAGAGAGAGAGAGAGAGAGAGAGAGAGAGAGAGAGAGACACACACACACACACGCACACCCCTGCCTCAAAGCCTCACCTTCAGTGACCTACTTCTAGCCACATCCTGCCTTCCTACCTTTGCCACCCAGTTAATCTGTTATCAGTAGACTAATCCACTGATTAGTACAAGGCTCATAATCCAATCTTTTCACCTCTGAAATTCTTACACTGTCCAACAAATGAGCTCTTGAGGAATACTGCATATCTAAACCATAATAGTTTGCATGAAGCTTTTTGGGAGGTTTAAATTAATTTTATTAAAAGCAAAACTATACAGTAAGCTATAGACCTTGTGGATCATGCTGAGAAACTGGCATGTTCAAATACGATGAGAAACTATCGGAGCATTTTAAGTTAGAGTATCTTATTTATATTTTAAAATCATTTTTTACTGCTCTGAGGAAATGGGTTGTATAAAGTTAAGGGTAGGAGTAGACACACCAGTTACTGGGAGACGCATGTGTAAACAAGATGTGGTAGCAGAGATATAGAGAAATAGAAGAATTCATGTCATAGTTTGGTGACAAAATTGATAAGATTTTCTGATATATTAAATTTAGGGTGGAATTAAGGTGTGTATTTTCACCCAATATAAAAGTGTTTCACCCCTTAAGGTGAAACATACAATGGAATGTTAAGTGCTAATCTGGAGTGGTCTGATAGGAGATATAAATTTGGGTATTATTAATATCTGTCAAATAGATTACCTAGGGGTAAGAGAGACAGAGGGCCCAGGGATCCCAGGGATCTTAGTCTTTATTCCACTGTTTTTTAACTTTAGCTGCACATCAGAATCACCAGGGCATCTTTTAAAATCACATTGATTATTTTAAGCATTCCTACATTCATTCATTCAATTAAATTTACTTAGTGCCCTATTATGTACTAGGCTCTCCTCTAGGCATTGGGGATTCATCAGTGAACAAAACAGGCAAAATTCTTGCCCTCAAGGAGCTTCCATTCCTGTGGGGAACAGACAGTAAACAAGATAAGTAAGTAACTGGTATGTTAGTGGTAAGTGCTGAATAGAAAAATAAGGCAAGGAAGAGGGTTAGGTAGCTCGCGTGTGATGTTGCACTTCCAGCTTGGGCAGTCATAGAATGCTTTTATTGAGAAACTGATATTTGAGTACAGACTTGAAAAAGGGGAGAGGTAAGTGATACAGATAGATATGTAGATAAAAGGCATCCTAAGCAGAAAGGAAAAACTTGTCTTAGACTTGTTTCCACTCCAGAACGTTTTACATGTTTGAGGGTATAGAAGGGAGGCAAGTGTGACTGGAATGAGTTGGGATAGAACATAGAAACTGATGAGGTCAGAGAGTAATGGTAGAGCATTAGATATAGATCTGCATAGAGCATTGCTATTGTAAACACTTCGTCTTTTATTCTGGGTGAGATGAGAAGCCATTTAAGGGTTTTGAGCATAATAGTGCCAATGATTTAACTGTCTGGAGATTAAGTGTAGGGTAGCAAAGGTGGAAGGAGAAATATCATTTGAGGCTCTTGCTATAGTCTAGGTGAGAGATGATGGTTGTTTGGTCTAGAGGGCTAGCAGTTGAGGAAAGGTTAACTAGATGCTTGGAAGAAGTGAGTATATGCTATGCAACTGTCTGGGTAAAGGGCATTCTGGGCTCTTGACCTCTGTACATTTGAAGAAGAATAAGGAGACAGGTGTGGCTAGAATGGAGTTAGGTTGGGCTGGGAAGTAGAATGAGTTGGGTAGGAGATCTGAATATTGGTTTCTAAATGTATTTTGAAGGTTTAACTAATGTATCAGCATCAGACAAAGGAGGCAAAGATTAAAGGATTTAGGGGGAACATAAGGAGAAATGGAATTGCTATGTTTTACTAAAATGGGAAAAACTATGAGAGAAGAAAGTTTGGAAGAGAATATTTGGAATTCAGTTTTGGACACTAATTTTGAGATGCTCTTGGATGTCTATATCCAAGTAGGAGGAAGTCAAATAAAGGTCTAGGATTCAGAAGAGAGAAAAGGGCTAGAGATAAATTTAGGGGTCATTAACATATATATGGTATGAGACTTCATGAAACTATGAATTGGAAAACTGGATACAATTACCAAGGGAGTAATATAGTTAGAAAAGAAGAGGTCTAAACTGAGGAAAAATTAGGAGCAAAGGAAACTGAGGAAAGAGCCAGAGGAAAGGAAAACAAAATCTTGGTATCTTAAAAGACAAATGAAAAAAAATATATATATATATATATATACACACACACATATATATATATTTTGGTACTGGGCATTGAACTCAGGCGTACTCACCACTGAGCCACATCCCCAGCCCTATTTTGTGTTTTATTTAGAGACAGGGTCTCACTGAGTTGCTTAGCACCTTGCTGGTGCTGAGGGTGGCTTTGAACTTGCGATTCTCCTGTCTCAGCCTCCCAAAGTACTGGGATTACAGGCCTGCGCCACCGTGCCCAGCTTGAAAAATGTATTTTAAGAAAATATGACTAGGATGTTATGTAAGATGAAGACTTGGATTGATCATTACAAAAGATATTGAGATTATTGGAGATTTTGAGAAAGAAAATTTTTGTGGCTTGTTGGGTGTGACAACCAATAGGTGATATAGAAGAAGAGGACTTGGACACAATATGTACAGCTCTTTGAAGTTTTGCCCTAAACAGGGAGAGAAAATGGGCTACTGTTAGAGGGAAAAGTATGATGAGAGGTTTTTTGGTGATAAATAATGGTATATGGTTGAATATTATGGGAACAGTTCAGTAGAGAAGAAAAACTGACAAAACTGGAGGAAACAAGAATTAGAGGAACTAGATAAGAATTGCTAGAGTCCTTGGGTGCCAGTGGTAATGGATCCCTGCATGAAAAGAGGGCCTGGTCTTAGTTATAATCATCAAAATTCATGAAAATGATAGGAGGGAACAGAGACTATTCACATGCAGTTATGTGGTTAGAATAGTGGGTACCTGAGAAGTTCTCCTTGGGTAGCTTACATTTTCCCAGAGATACGAGGCAAGATCTAAGAGTTAAGATATGGGAGAAGGTGGAGGTTTGACAGGAGAGGAGGTGTAAAGTAGTTAAATGAATGGACAAAGGAAATAATGCATGATTGCTAGGTAGCATTATGGACCCACTTGAGGTTAATGATGTCAGTCAGCATGATTGTGTTTTTCTTTTCTTTTTTTTTGGTACTGGGGATTAAACTCAGGGGTACTCGACCACTGAGGCACATCCCCAACCCTATTTTGTGTTTTATGTAGAGACAGGGTCTCACTGAGTTGCTTAGCGCCTCGCCATTGCTGAGGCTGGCTTTGAACTTGCGATTCTCCTGTCTCAGCCTCCCTAAGTGCTGGGATTACAGGTTTGAGCCACCGCGCCCGGCTATGATTGTGTTTTTCTTAAACTGTTTTTAGGTGTACCAAGTTAGATGGAAAGTTGGATTTAACTAGGGCTTTTGAAACTTAAGTGCTCATTTTGCTTTTGCAAATACCTTATAAATTACCATTGTTGTATATAATTTTTTGATCCCTTTTGCAATTTCTGCCTGGCTTGTCATTACTATGTATCTATATAAGAAGAAAGAAATATTGATAGTTCATGAGGATCTGAACAACTTTTTACTGTGTTTAAAATACCCACTAACCCTGATATTCTGTTGGCATTATGACATTGTAAATTGTGCTTTAATTAATAAAAAAAATTACTTATTTGTCAACTGTGAAATGATAATGAAATATTTTGACATTTTAAATTGAAATTTTATATTTATAGCATGAATGTTTTGGTATTGCTTTTGCTTATTTGTTTGAAAAGTATACATACAGTTCTCTAGATACCTGCTTGCTTTTAAAAATCCCAAATGTGTATTTTAACAGTAAGCTGGAATATTGTTCTAATAATTTTTTAAACTATATTTATATAATCTAAACACATGCCATCTATTATTAGATTCTACTTTTTTGTAAAGAGTTTCGGAAAGTTTTTCAAATTATTTAGTTTAGTAAGGGGAGGATAATGATAACTTTACAACAGACTTGATTTTGGAGTAAATCATTTTGAGTTTGTTGTTTCTTTTGGATTTTCTGAGAAATTCAAGTTGGAGAATGCCTTTTTTGTTGTAAAGTCTCACAAGATGCACTTAGTAGGCATCAGTGTTGGTGAATTGAATTGTTGATACTTTTGGATGTGCTCAAGGTGATATTTCCATTTCTGTTTTTCATGTCATGAAAGTCATCACACCAAAGTACGGATTTTAATTTTAAAAAATTATAAAATTAAATTGCTTATAATGTTTAAACTGAATGGTGTGTATATAAAAATATGGAAGCAATTTTTCCTCAAGATAATTACGAAACATGACAAAAAAGTTGATAATACTTCTTATAATGAATGAAACAATTATGAATGAAATTAATTTCTGATTACACTTGATTGTATACTATTTAAAAATTATTCTTTTCAAGTACTGCTACCTATCACATGCACTAAAGATTGGCATTTTTATTGCTAACTAATGTGAATTTATTAGTGTTGCTTTTAATTCATTGAAAATATCTTGTATGCACATAAAAGGTTTCTATATTTAGATTGAAACTGAAGAATAGTTAAAAATTTGTGAGGAAGTGGACTTGTTTTTGAAAAATATTCCAAAATGTTACTTTACTCCATATTTGAAACATAATTTGATGAATTTTTCTTTCATTAAGTAAAACTTGGCAAGAAGTAAAATTAATAGCAAGTAATTCTGTACTTATAAAGATGTAAGCTTTATAAGAATTTGATTTTTGAGAGGTTTTCAAATATGTGATTTCTCTCTTTAGAAAAAGATGTTAACAGAACAGATCGAACAAACAAATTTTATGAAGGTCAGGATAATCCAGGGCTGATTTTGCTTCATGACATTTTGATGACCTACTGTATGTACAATTTTGATTTAGGTAAGTTCTCCTCTAAAGTCCTAATTTAAAAAGACTTCTGTATTTTGTTTTAGAATTTAAATTTATTAACCAGTTAAAAGTAGGCAATAGCTCTGTGGACTAGATTTGTAAGGATTGCCGCACAGGGGACTGGAAACCTGTAAGTCTATATGTACGGTTCTCAGTCCAGGAGCCCTGAATTTGTTGTGATAAACTTACAGGGGCACTGTGGAATCTTTTAAATCTTTAAGAGAATTATAGTGACATCTGTAGAACACTGCACTAAGTAGTAGCTGAAATAGCTAATTGTTTAATTTAACATTATATAACTATATTCCTTTTGATGAAGTTATATATTTGCAGAACTGGATTTTTTGGCCTTGCTGTGATAATCAAGTACTGGGTGAAAGTAAATAAGGATAGTGGTATTTAGTTGAATTCAAGGTTTGAGAAGCTGTGTAGTACCCAATAGATGGTAAGTTTTTTAGGACACAAACATAGGTTGATTATCCTTTATCTGAATGCTTTGGTCCAGACCAGAAGTGTTTCAGAGTTCATAGTTTTTTTTAAAAAAAATTTTTAATTTTGGGATATTTTCTAGACTTTACTAGTTGAGGATTCCTAATCTGAAAATCTGAAGTCTGAAATGCTTCAACATTATTTCATACAGGCACTCAGAAAGTTGTAGATTTCAGAGCATTTCAGATTTCGTGTTTTGGATTAGGGATGCTTAATCTGCACATATGTTTGGACCTAATTATGTAATAATTGGAGCTGTTATTTCTTTGAGACTAGAAGTGCTTTGTAAAAAATTACTGAGACAGTAAAAATGCCATGAACTGAGAAAATTTGGGAATCATTGTGCATTTTATTCCTTGTATGATTTGATGTGTTGCATAAATAGTGCAGATTATTATTATTTTTTAAAATATTTTTTTAGTTGTAGATGGACACAATGTCTTTATTTTATTGCTTTGTATGTGGTGCTGAGGATCGAACCCAAGGCCTCATGCATGCTTTTAAGGCAGGTGCTCTACCACTGAGCTACAGTCCCAGCCCTAGTGCAGCTTATTTTGAAGGGTATTTGAAATTTACTCTTTTCTGTTTTCTTTTTTGGTACCAGGGATTGAACTCAGGGGTACACGACCACTGAGCCACATCCCCAGCCCTATTTTGTGTTTTATGTAGAGACAGGGTCTCACCGAGTTGCTTAGTGCCTTGCCATTGCTGAGGCTGGCTTTGAACTTGTGATTTTCCTGTCTCAGCCTCCCTAAGTGCTGGGATTACAGGTGTGTGCCACTGCTCCTGGCTTGAAATTTACTCTCTTCTTGGTAAATGTTTCTATCAAGTATGAGTTGATAGCACTGGTGCTGGAGGTGGAAATGGAAAATTGTATAGGGAAGAGATGCTCAGGGGTGGAAAACTTAAGAAACTAATATTTTAAGGGGCAAGATAACTTGAGCTGTTTCTTTAAAGGACCAACAAATCCCAAAACATCAACCTTAAAATAAGTGAAATAATAGTTTCTTAGTTACCTACCATGTGAGTTGTTTTCAGCTAGAAAATAATAGAAATAGGTGTTTTCCAGATTACTTTTATAGAGCTTTAAACATCTAGAGAAGATATTTGGATACTTAGCACATTTAACCCAGATAAACCTTGAATTATGGACACATTTCCTTCACTGTTTGTATCTATTTACATTTTCTTGTCTTTATAAATTAGAGGAAGATACAAGTTTGTTTGTGGGTCTTGAGGTAACAGCTTGTTTGGTGAGGATAAATTGAAAATTACAAGATTTTCTTTAAAAGGTAAAATGCAGCCAGTCCTGTCTGTCATATCTTCAGTGAGCTTCAGAGTGGATCGTTTAAAGCATGTAGGTAGAGTGCTTTTCAGGTTGCAGAGTGTGGTCTTAAGTTTTACTTTAATTCTAATAGTAGTCTTTTGAAGAAGTAGGGAAGTAATTCCTACAATATGAGTAAGGTTATACTAATAGATGCAGTGACTCACGTTCACACAGGTAGTAAATAATTGGTCTGGAGTAGAGCCCCAGAACTTTATTGCAGGCTGGCATTCTTAACCCCTCCACCTTCAGTACCCCAGTTACTTGCTGTTTTAATTTCTGTGAACCACCGTTCAGCGTTGGACCATTGTTTTTGGTGATAGTAGACATTGCTTCATTGTCTAAGATGGTAGTCTTGAGACAGGAATTCACACATACAGTCAAGTATCTTAACAGGAATACATTCTGAGAAATGTGTAAACTTGCCTCTCCCATTTGTCTATACTAACTCCACATTCTTTCTATTCAGGCACTTCAGTTATCTGAAACACAGTCAAAGTTCCCCCTGATAATTCTGGACTTAGGAATAGTGAAGATAGTTTTTATACTAGCTGTGGACCAATGTCTCTTGCCCTTTATTTGCAGTAGAGCAATCTGTGCTATAAATTCACTCTGTCTCATAGGTGATTCCAGGATATTGAAGTGTTTGGCATCTTAGCCCATAGGTGACATATATTTGCACTAAATTCACTCTAGCAAGAAAGGTGACAAAATGATTCAAAGCAGATAGAATTTAAGAGTAATTTTTAATTGGGTATAGATACCATACTTCAGGAAGTGTCTATGGGAGATGTCTTTTTTATAATGTATGTTAATAATCATGATCCTGCATAGTTGAGAAAGGGTTAAATTACATTAAAAATACTATGTATAAGAAGGCAGGAGAATGTTTAATGTTCTTTTAAAAGATGATTTCTAACCCTCAATATATAGATTTTGTATTTGATACTCTAAGGTATAAGCTTCAGTTACCCGGAAAATTAACCCGTATGTAGATTAAATTTTCTTTTCAGCACAAGAAGTGTACAGTAGGATGATAAAGAGTTCATTTCTCACACCTCTCAACTGAAACAGATTTGCTTTGAAAATAATTTTAGGGAACAACTTTAGAAATTATAGTAGTGCTGATGTGCATCAGTTAGCAGTAGTGTGGAATCTGAGTGCCATAGAATGCTAATTTAAACAGCTTTAATCTTTCTTTAATTAAAAGGCATTTGTACATTAATTCCATCCCCATAACCCATGGCATACCCCAAAGAACATTATATATTAAATAAAATAGGTTACAGGCTATCAGAAGACAAAGATTAATTTGACAGCTGGCTTCAGCTAAGACTTAGAGAAGAAATATGGTAGTGATCTCATGTGAAAGCTGAAGACTTAAAGGATTAAATTAGCTTCTTAGAATTTTTTATTCATTATAAGTTAATAAACCCTTTTCTTTTCCTAGAGGAAAGGTGCTTTGTAAATCTTTTGAATAGCACTCTTTGAAATTTTTCTATCATAGACCGTATGTAGTCAGATCCAGTAGAGTAGTACTCTTTTGCACTTTGTTGAATTCAGACTAGATTTCTTTCCTGTCTTAATTGATTTAGACTTCATATTTGTAATAGATTTCACTGTGTCAGGTACAAAAATTCTGATGATAACAATTTAATCTTCCTTCCAACTTACTTTCTCTTTTTCTTAAAGTATGCATTATTTTAGAAACCATCTACATAAATTTGTAGAATTGCTCACATTTAGATATCTTGTCACATGCCATTTTTTCTAGCTCATATTTATAAATGTCGTGATAACTCTGTTGTCTGCTACTATAATAATTCAGTGTCCTCCATGAGAACCTAGATGTCCTTTTATGCTTATGTGAGTAGAGCATACTTTGTTGCAGAGGACAGTGTAGACACAATGAATTTATAATAGGCTATGTGGAAAGGCATAGCAGTAGATGGTAGGGTAGAGGCTCGTAGCAAATGTTAGCTTCATCTGTTTTCATAAAGAGATCCTAAGATGATCTGAGGGCCTCTCTATATTACATGTTTTTTTGTATTTTGGTACCAGGGATTGAACTCAGGGGTATTCAACCACTGAGCCACATCCCTAGCCCAATTTTGTATTTTATTTAGAGACAGGGTCTCACTGAGTTGCTTAGTGCCTTGCCGTTGCTGAGGCTGGCTTTGAACTCACGATCCTCCTGCTTCAGCCTCCCAAGCAGCTGGAATTACAAGGGTGTGCTACCATGCCTGGTTTGTATTACATGTTTGATCTGAGTTTTCTGAAAAGATTTTGGCTATCTGCTTTCCAGGGCCATTAAAAAAAATTTTTTTTCCAAAACAATGATACATAATTGTGTATCATTTCTAGCAGAAATGTCCACTCTCCCTTTTAATTACAGACTTATGGACTTCAGTATGGAAAGATTTTGGTGTATAAAAGTGTAAGTTCTGGGTCTGCAAACGAAAGACTATTTTCTTTATATGTCCCGAGCTCCAACCAAGAAATCTCCATGTAACTTTTACAAATGTACAAAAGCTTCCAAAGTTGATTGTCCCTTTGTTGGTTCAAGAATTGGTGTCTGAGGGGCTGGAGTTGTGGCTCAGTGGTAGAGCACTTGCCTAGCATGTGTGAGGCACTGAGTTCGATCCTTCGCACCACATATAAATAAATGAATACAATAAAGGTCTATCAATACCTAAAAAAATTTAAAAAGAATTGGTGTCTGAAATTGAATTGTAAAAGAAGAAAATTAAGGGTTTTATAGGGTGGAATAAAAAGAAACTTGATATATTCAGATGAAAAGCAAACCCAACACTTTTGTTCATTTTAAAGTGAGGGATCTAAATCCTTATCTTTGCAATTTTTCTTTTGATCAAGTACTGTAATTAGTGTCATGGTTGAGAAATTATAATAGCATCAAGAGAAAGGTTAGAGTGGCAATTTTTTTTTAAATATTTATTTTTTAGTTGTAGGTGGACAGAATATCTTTATTTTATTTTTATGTGGTGCTGAGGATTGAACCCAGTGCCTCACGCGTGCTAGGTGGGCACGCTACCACTGCGCCATAACCCCAGCCCCTAGAGTGGCAATTTTAACTACAAAAATATTGATTGTGTTAAATCCATTTACTAGTATTGGCTGGGTAGAGTAACAGGAAAAGAGAGAAGGGTGTGGACATGACTATTTTAAAAAGGTTTTTTGTTTGTTTGTTTGTTTTTTGTGATTCCTTTTGTTTGAGTTACCAGTGGTCTGCTTGCTAAAGCTGTTGGACCCTTTCTGTTTTATTTTAATTACTTGTAGTAATTGGGCACTGTGGCCTTTCAGCATTCTTACCTGGCCCTTTTTTTAGTTGTCAATGGACCGTAATTTTATTTATTTATGTGTGGTGCTGAGAATCGAACCCTATGCCTCACACATGCTAGGCAAGCGCTCTACCACTGAGCTATAACCCCAGCCCTTCTTACCTGGATTTTTGCAGCATTATTCTCCCTTAAATTTTTCCTCCTTGCCTCCCTGACTGTTCTTCTTAAACATCCTTTTGAATAAATATTCTTACATTCGATATTCCTTTGGGTTCTTCATTACCTCCTTTTCTCATGATGCTGTTGGACATTGTTTTTTATCATTCACTCTTTATAGATTTCTTCACTAAGATGCATTCTCCAAGTTATATATGTGCTAGATAATCTAAAACAACTTATCTTTCTCACTTGAATACCTCTTCCCTGTTATTTTCTTTTCTTTCTGCAAAGAAATACCTACCAGTTTTTTAATCTAAAGGCAATATGTAATTTTCAGTGAAATGGTGGTGAAATACACACACACACACACACACACACACACACAAGCTTACATGAAGCGTAGGTTTTCAGAGATAATATTATTTTCTTCTTCTTAGGCTATGTGCAAGGAATGAGTGACTTGCTTTCTCCCCTTTTGTATGTGATGGAAAATGAAGTGGATGCCTTTTGGTGCTTTGCCTCTTACATGGACCAAATGGTAAGAGCAGGGATTTTTTCCTTAAACCAAACTCATTTTGAAAATTTTAGTTTCATAAATAAAATAAGTGTTGGTGAAGACATGGGGGAAAGGGTACATATGTACATTATTGGTGGAACTGCAAATTAGTGTAACCATTCTGGAAAGCAGAATGGAGATTCCTCAAAAAAATTAGGAATGGGACCACCATTTGATCTAGCTATTCTACTTCTCAATATATATCCAGAAGATCTAAAATCAGCATAGTAGAGGGATGCACCCACATCCGTGTTCATAGTGGCACAATTCACAATAGCCAGACTATGGAACCAACTTAGGTGCCCTTCAACAGATGAATGGATAAAGAAAATGTGTTATATTTACACAATAGAGTATTGCTCAGCCATGAAAAAGAATGAAATCATGTTGTTTGCTGGCAAATGAATGGAACTGGAGACTATAATGCTAAGTGAAATGCTAAGACTCAGAAATTCAAAGGCTAAATGTTTTCTCTGATATGCAGAAGCTAGTCTAAGATTAGAGGAATAGAAAGAGAGAGAGAGAGAGATGGAGGGAAAAATAGAGTGGGAAGAGAAATGGGAAGAGGAGAATTCCATCAAAATAAAAGTAAGATCAGGGAAGTAGAAGAAGGTGATTGAAGGGGAGGTAGGAGAGGTGGGATAAGGGAAAAACAGTGGAATGAACCTGATCTAACTTTCCAATATACTACAGTGAATCTCACCATCATATATATCCACAAGATATTAATTTTAAAAAACAAGAGAAAGATCAGTAAAGTAGAAGAAAGGGAAGAGGGGGAGGGGGAGGGTAAGTACTGTGGACTTAATTGGAACAAATTATATTCCATGCATTTATAATTATGTCAAAATGAGTCTTAATGTGTTATGTATAACTATTATGAACCAATAAAAATTTAGTTGTTTAATCTTATTATATGATTGATTTTTATATTTACTCAACTATGATGGAGCTTAAAAATTAATCCATGCTTATTTTACTTTTCTTTTTTTAATAACCTTTTAAGAGGCTTGAAAATATTGGCATTTTTAATATAAAAAGTAGAAAATATGTGCCTATAGTACAGGAGTAACCAGGATTTAATATCAGTAAGTGCTTATGTTCTTCAGAAGAGCCATGAGTTGTTCTAGAATATTGATGAAATAGGTGAAACCAGTTTTGTGAAGTAGTTGAGCTCTTCCATCATCAGTTTCAGAGATAAAGCTTAGTCATTGCCAAGTAATATCCTTACCTTTTATGAACATTTTGGATTTTGTTATAGTGACTGATTTTTCTCCACATGTGTTTTAACTATTTGTAACTCTGACACTCTTAGCAACTTGTTGTTGTTTTTCCAGAAGTCTGTGATTATTAGAGTTCATCTAGATCTATATAGACACATTAGTAAAAAAAAGAATTTATTATCAGCAGTTTGTCTTTGAGACAGAGTTCTAGGACAGTAGGGCAGAGAGTATTAACAGATAAAATAGAAAAGTCTTCTCAAGCAATCTATTAGAGAAAAAGGCAGAAAGGTTTATGATTATATAAAGGCATATGAAATCCAGAGACCTGACTACATACATAGGTCACCATGTTTTCTCAAAATAAAATTAATAAATATGATGCTGGGTCTTTATGTCAGATTGAAATGGCTTGTTTCAAAGGGGATAAAGTACTTTGAATCTGTAATCATATAAAATATTTCTGAAATACAGAATTTAACTCAGCTTCTGGGGTACAAATGTGAAATTTGAAGGTAGTATTCTTTTTTTCTTCTATTCTTCCATTTTTGTTTGATTATTTTTCTTTCTTTTTTCAGTATTTTCCACTTTTGTCTATTTCAAGTCTCTTGTCCATAGTTTGAACTAATCCTCACTTTTCTTAGTTCTTTTCCAAATATATATTTGATAAGATTGATTAGTTTTAAAATGTTCTTTTACTGTTAAATTAATAAATTTTTAAATTAGTCCTTTGCCAAGAATTAATATTTTTGGATTATTTAGAGGAATTATCAATTGTAGTAATTTGGTAATATGGTTTGCCTTCTTTACCTTTTTGATTGATTTGCCTACCTTCTTAGTTCCAATTACTCTCAAGTGCTCTAGAAACCTGAGGCATTTGTTATAAAGGTCTGTACAACTGATACTAATTACATAACAGCTCTTGTCTGCCTTCTTTGTGTTTTTGTTGTTTATTTTCTTTTCACTAGAGCTAGTATGTTCCTTGATAAAAGAATCATGTCTTTGTTTTATTTGTGGCGTACCAAAATTTTATTAACGCACAACATGAGGTAATTCAACAAGTTTTTGTAGAATAAACATAAATCTTTAAACCTCTTCTTATAGTAGGTATTTACCTTCCCAAATTAACATCAATATACTATATTAAGTTTCTTCCTATAGTTTTCAATTAAATGAAATCAGTATTAGTTTGTTCAAATACATTGACATGTAATGTCATACAATGCATATATACACATCTAAGAAGTAGTTAATTTTTTAATATAACATACATGTTAAAATGAAGTTAATTTTATTTCATGTGGTAATTGAAGAAATACATAATTATGGAAATAATCTGATAAATGTTTATTTCCCAAATATATGTTCCTTTCACCAAGTCTTTTATGCTGTGTAAGAAATAAATGTTTTAGTGTGCTGCTGTTATTCTTGCAGTTCTTTTTTAAATCAAATGAATAGAGGAGAAAATAATCCTTAGTTTGAGACCAAGGATTTTTTTCCCTTCTCTTCCTTTTTAGCATTGCTTTAGCTTTTGAATTAGTTGTGTATTTTTTTTTAACACACCTGTGTGGTAGAAGTCCAACATTTGTCCTTAGACGTCATGCTTTAGTTATCAGTGGTCTTTACTATAAAATGTTTTTAAAATATTACTTGTGTGGTAACAATTATTTCCTTTTGAAGCATCAAAATTTTGAAGAACAAATGCAAGGCATGAAGACCCAGTTAATTCAGCTGAGTACCTTACTGCGATTATTGGACAGTGGATTTTGCAGTTACTTAGGTAAGTTTAATGAATCAGAAATACACGCCGCAAATTGTAGGATAATACAATTCTGTAACATACAGAAAAAATGTGAAGAACTCTTTAAAAGATGTACATGCTCATTGCTATTGCTTGTTTTCTTCTGAGGAATGAAAGTATAAGAATAAACTATCTTTGTATAATTCTGCCTTAAAACATTTTTGTTCATAAAATGAATTATTGTTGTTTGATGATAGTCTGTAAATTTGAATTGTTTTCTTGAATTAATAGAAGGCAATTAAATATGTAGGGGTTCTAATCACCTAAAATGTAGAGAAAAATTTGAGTTTGAGAAAGGTCCCTCTTTTTTGACATAACTAGTATAAGAATAATACATATATGTATTTTTTCTTCTGTATAGAATCTCAGGACTCTGGATACCTGTACTTTTGCTTCAGATGGCTTTTAATTAGATTTAAAAGGGAATTTAGTTTTCTGGATATTCTTCGATTATGGGAGGTAAGTTCTGAAATTATTGTACAAGTGTAATATTTATAATGGAAAGGTACAGTTCATTCTATAGAGTATATATGGATTGTCATAGTCTAACTGAAAATTTTAAGGCACTTAGGTTCCAAAATTCTTGTGAGCTTGTAGTCTGTCCTTAAAAATTAATGATCTTGAACCTAATGTATGGTCTTTTAGAACTTCTTTCTTCAAATCACAATTCTTACGAGATTTGAGGCCAAGAGGTATACCAGAACAGTTCCCAGACCATTTGCTGCTTATATTTTTCCTTTGGCACACTTGAATTTATGTGAGTCTCTGTCACATTCTGGTATAGGTTTGTTTAGCATTCAAATTGATGAGCCAGTCAGTTGAGTTGGCACTTAAGCTTAGTTTGTGATCTGTGGTGTTAGGAGGGGACTGACATGTGTTTTTGCTTTTTTAAAGAAATGTAAGGTACAGCAAAATGACAAGAATAACATAACTAGCATCCCACATTCCAAATTTAATATATATAAATATTTTTTCTACTTTTACTACTAGTTACCCCTTTCTCTGTCTTTCAAGAAAAAAAATCAAAGCTAGTTAAAATAGTCTTCACCGTCCCAGTTCCATTTCCCTCCCGATACTCAAGAGGAAATTCATTATCATGGTTTTGGACTACATCCTTTTATTTCATTTTGCACCTCTGGCAAATCTTGATAAAAAACAAAACAAAAAAATCTTTAATTCTCAACCATCTTTTTTTTTTTTTTTTTTTTTTTTGGGCGGGGGTGTTACTGGTTGAACTCAGGGTACTTGACCACTGAGTCACATTCAGCCGTGTGTTTGTGTTTTATGTAGAGATAGGGTCTCACAGTTGCTTAGCGCCTCACCATTGCTGAGGCTGGCTTTGAACTTGCTGGGATTACAGGTGTGCGCCACCGCGCTCTGCTTAACCGTCTGTTAATAACAGATCAGTCTGCTTTTTAATACAGTATTGGTATAATGACTAATTATTGCCTTATCTTTATACAAGTGAAAGGATGACCAAAATTTTCCCGAGGAAAGAATGAGGAAATAATCCATTTGAATAATAAACTTACGGGGGAACTCCAGTGTCCTCTACGACTTACAACTGGAAATTGATTCTAGCTACCATTATAGAAAGCAATGTGTAATGGAAGGATCATTGCTTTGTACTTGTTACATCTGTTCTGAAATTGGAAGTAAAACTCACAGGCTTTCTGATAGAATTCTACTTAAATGTGTATCAGTTTTGTTAAACTAGAATCTCAACTTCTTTAAAGGATGAATTAAGAATATATTACCACAAAGCTAGAAAAACTCCTCAATCTGTGTTTATCAAGTAAATTGGAACTTTTAATGAAATCTTTGAGATTAATTGTATTGTAATTAAATCTTAGAAAATTAGAGTTAGTTTGAAAATGATCTACTTCTTTTGAAAGAAGTAAAAATATTTCAGATATACACTAATAATGTTTCTGTGAGACTTTTTGTCAGATGTTATTAGGTACAGAAATCAGGTACCTTAACAAGGTCTTAAATCTGAGGACATTACCTATATTCAGGAAAAAGCATAACTATTGATCAAACATTCTATGTTTGGGTAAAAATTACGGATAATTAATTTAGTTTTTGTCAAAGCCAGGGGTACTTTTAGTTATATAATATGATGTAAAGCTTTATAAATTTGGAATGTAGAGCTACCTATGTATATTTTGATCCCATGTACTGTATAATTACATCTTTTTTTGAAATTCAGGATTTAGATTATATTTATTCCTAAATTTAAAATTTGTAAGAAAGAAACTAAAGGTTCAGAAAAATACTGAAAATACATCATCTAACCTTTACATCATAAACTTAACCCTACAGCTGTGGCTTCTTAATAACACTTAATCATATTGGTTAGGTTCAGTGATTTGCAAATGGTAGTTATCCACAGATCCAAATTTAGAATACATCCAACATTAGACTTGATATTGTTACTTTGTAGATAACAATATGACTCCTTCACTTCCTCATTCACTAGCTAGCAAAACTGTAGGCTGTTCACAATTTCATTGCTTCCAAGTTCAACATTGTATTTATAAGGAAAATATTTTAGAATTGATATGATTAATATTTTTATAGGTAATATGGACTGAACTGCCATGTAAAAATTTCCATCTTCTTCTCTGTTGTGCTATTTTGGAATCAGAAAAGCAGCAAATAATGGAAAAACATTATGGTTTCAATGAAATACTTAAGGTAGTATTCCTTTAATCTAGATTTTATTATTTTGGCTTTTTCCTCTATTTGGTGTTCCTGATATGCAGAACATATTCTTGTAATGTTATTGAATCCCTTGAGTAACTTAAATTTTATCAGTAACACTTAGTACTTTGACTGGATTTCTGAGAATGATGGTTTACCATATACATATTGGCCAGTTATTTTTACTTGGCCAATGAGGAAGAAAAGGAAAATGCAATAAATGCTCTTTTATGTAGTTCAGTTTTTGAAAAAATAATTATTTTGCTTATTAACTTTGAGAGAGCAGACTTGGGACAGCTGCTAGATTTAATGTTCTTTAAAACTAAAGCTTTCTTTAGTTTTAAACCTTAAAATAATCTGATGAAAGATATATTGGATTTCCTATGTATTTGTAGCCTGCAAATATTTCTAAGTTTTATTTGCATTGCAATATAACTGGTAATAAATTGTTTCAGTTTTGATTATCATTGATTTTATTGATGTTTTTAGCATATCAATGAATTGTCCATGAAAATTGATGTGGAAGATATACTGTGCAAGGCAGAAGCAATTTCTCTGCAGATGGTGAAATGCAAGGTATACATACAGTGTTTCATATGATTGCAAAGCTTTTATTGTTTCCTCTTTTTGATGGGATCAAGAAGGATTTTTTCTTCCTAGAAGTAAAAAAAAAAAAAAAAAATGACCATTTTAGCAAGCTAAGAGAAGGCACAAAGCATTGAATAGCTTTTTGTGTACTATCATAGATTTATAGCACTTAATTAAAAACAAACGGCTAATTATGCCAGCTAGGAAACATTTAATAGTAAGGCAAAGTGGCAAAAGTAATGAAACTATTTCTACTACAGTTAAAGAGGATGTAGAATTTAAGCAATGATACATAACCCAATTGAATTAATGAATACAGAATAGGATCTATTATTAAATGTGTAATGTCTGAAAATAAAGACAGATGCTAATCAGAAAAAATTAAATGAATAGCATTTTGTTTGTCATTACATTTGTATCAACCAAGCTCTTTAATTATTTGTAAAAATAAGGTAAATTTGGGCTGGGATTGTGGCTCAGTGGTAGAACGCTTGCCTCACATGCGTGAGGCACCGGGTTCGATCCTCAGCACCACATAAAAATAAATAAAATAAAGATACTGTGTCCATCTACAACTAAAAAAATATTTAAAAAAAAATAAGGTAAATTTGATGTATTATCTGAATTAAAACAAATCAGTGTATGTTTTAATTTTTTTTTTTTTAGTTGTGGATGGACACAATACCTTTATTTTTTTATTTTTATGTGGTACTGAGGATCGAACTGAGTTCCTCCAAGTGCTAGGCAAGTGTTCTTCCACTGAGCTACAACCCCAGCCCCATCAGTGTACTTTTGATATAGCTTGATTTGGCTTTTATATTTTTGTAAGAATTTGTGTTCTGGACATGTATCATTTGTTCATGGATTCAGTTACTTAGTTCAGCTCTACAAACATTTGATAGCTATTCTGTTTCAAAACATGTCCATGAGATGTTTCTTCCATGTAAAGTACTTCTGGCCAGGTGCAGTGGCACACGCCTGTAATCCCAGCACTTTGGGAGGCTGAGACAGGAGAATCGTGAGTTCAGAGCCAGCCTCAGCAATGGCGAGGCGCTAAGCAACTCAGTGAGACCCTGTCTCTACATAAAATACAAAAAAGGGCTGGGAATGTGGCTCAGTGGTTGAGTATCCCTGAGTTCAATCCTTGGTACCAAATTAAAAAAAAAGAACTTCTGTTCGTTTACTGAGAGATCTTATACAAAAAAGATATTATTATAAAAAGGAGAAAGAGATAAATAACAAATATTAGGAAACCATATTTGTGTTGTGCTTGGATGGAGTGGAAAGTGACTAATTTGGAAATTGCCTGGGAATCACTCATGAAAAAAAAATAAATGGTTAGAATTTTGTTTGGAATGGAGAATTAAGGTGTGAGGATATATGACATTTATAATCTTAGAACAAATGTTCAAATTCTGGACTCAGAGTAGTCTTAATAAAAGTGTTACCTCACAATTATTTTTCCTTAGTAGCAAATGTTTTGTGTTTGATTTTTTTTTTTCACGTCTAGGAATTACCACAAGCAGTTTGTGAGATCCTGGGACTTCAGAACAGTGAAGTTACAACACCAGATTCAGATACTGGTGAAGAGGAAAATGTTGGCATGACTTGTCCTTCATCTGCATTTCATAGTAACACCTTGCCTACTCTTGCTGCTAGTGGAACCAGAGATGACAGTCCAACACACATATCTGTGTCCCCAAATGTCAGCAGATTAACACCTGCATGATCAGTTGTCTTGCTGGTGCTCCTTCTTCTTTTTTTTCTTTTGAAGAGACATTTTGTTGCAACTCCTTTTCAAGTACTTGAAAGGTGGACATTTAAAATCTTGGTATTGATCATGCTTTAAGGTTTATGGAAAGAAAGTGTACTGATGTTCTTACATTAAAGCTTTACAAAGTTTTAAACTAATTATTTTTGTAGTTACTTCTACCAAATAGCCTTTCCTTTTCAAAAACATTCCTTAGTATTTTTATAGCCAAGTACATTTTATTTTCTTGCTGATGAACTGGAATTGGATAAATATTACAAGTTAGATGAGTTGGAAATTATGCACTTTGGAAAACGTTCAATTTGTTTACTCTAAGTTTAGTGGAGCCAGAATTGATTGAATTAAATGTTGAGCCTTTATATAGCATTCTGAGCTGAGAAGTAGATTGTTACCCAGTGATAAAATTTAAAAAAGTAAATGAATTTTTTCCTATTGTTTACAATAGTACTCAGCTTAAATATTTATGCTGGTTGATTATGATTTAAATTGGACATTTTCATCAATGCAATGTAATGTGTAGATAAAAAAAAACATTAACCATTGTAAGTGCATTGGCAGTATATTTTTACATTGAACTTTTCTTCACTTGTACATAAAGACTATATGTAAGTACTATTTATGAGTATAAGAAAGGATGGGCATATTTTCTTTAACTGAATAAACTTGACCATTGATTTATATAACCTGATTCAACAAAATTAATACATGGCTTCAATATGAGATCTTTTTCAAAACTATTTTCTTAACTGAACATTTATTTCATGAAAGTACATTCAACCCTATACCTGGTGTAATTTTAAAAATGAATTGCTTGTAACCTCACTTTATTAATAATGTTTATTATCTTTCCTAATAATGCATTAACTGATTAATCAAGTCTTTAAATTTTTATAAAATGCTTTTTGCAGAAAGCTTATGTCAAAAATTTCAAGATACTATCATGATTCTCAAAATAATACTTTTTTGTATATGAGTGAAGCTGTTATTTTTACCATGCAGTATTGCATGATTTTAAGTTATGTGGAATTAACATAACTGATTCCGTTTTAATTGTAACTTGTTAACTCCTGTACATATCATTAAAATAAATTTGAAGTTCTAAGTAGTGTTTTCAGTTACATTACACTTAGAAATAATCTGCTAGTTCTTCATCAGAATAATAAAAAAAAAAAATCCAAAATAGACCTTAGTACATCTCATATTTTTATGTTATTGAAATAGTCATTTCAACTGTGGAAATGGTAAAGAAATGTGACTCCTCTTATAACTGAAAACATTTTTCATAAGCATGAAAATGGGCATGGTGTTGCCTTAGAGAACCTAATTATTTGAGTAAAGCAACTTACTACAATTGATGTCAATAGTTTTAAGGTAAAAGTTGTGTAGTTCTAAAATGGTCCAGTAGATAATCACCCCCCACATCCCCAGAAAGTTAGGGAACCAAATGACCTTTTTTTCTTAGTTGAGTATTAACTGACAATCATGAACTTTTAGAAACATTAAATTTTAGTTTTTAATATCATGTGTGTTATCTTTCATCAGTTAATAATGAGTAAGCCTATTTGGAAAAAAAGTAAACTGATCAAAAACTCAGCATCTCCAGCCTTTCATTTCCTGCCATTCAGGAAATTGCTTAGAACATCTTGATGTCCTCCTTGTTCTTCCTGGACAGTGATTTTTTGGTTATTTTCCTACTACATAATATGATATCTACTTCAGATAATTTTTTTAATCTAAATACATTTAGTAAGTTGAACTTTTATCAAATTTTATTATAAAACTGCTTGTTAAAACGTAAGTTTTTCTAAACAGTGTACTTTTCTATGTAGTGCATGTTCAGTATGGAAATGATAATATAGTATAGTGCTAAAGTCTTAATCAGTCCACAAAATCTGGTTAGCAGATGCCACGTAAATTTGAGTTGTTGAGATTGCTGAAATATATAGTTCAGGTAAATGTCTTTATCTAACTTTTCTTAAAGGTTGTTTATTTCAGTTTTCACAAGATACTCTGTCTCCATCCCTATAATATACTATTATTGATATGTAAAATTGTTAAAATTCAGATAGTTCTACTTTTATATATATATATATATATATATATATATATATATATATATATATATTTAGTTGTAGATGGACACAATATCTTTTATTTTATTTATTTTTATGTGGTCTGAGGATCGAACCCAGTGCCTCACGCATGTGAGGCTCATGCATACGAGGCATGCACTCTACCACTGAGCCACAATCCCAGCCCTAGTTCTACTTTTTTAAACTGTTAAATATATTTTCAATTCTGGTCAGTTCTGATATGAACCTATGGGAAACCTGTTTGCATTTAAGAACTTCCCTGTTTTCATTATTTCATGTGTCTGGATTCCTCATCTCTGTGTATTAGGAACTTTAATCTTTAGTGATAAAAGACTAAAACCGTTTTGGACAGTAAGAAAATATAGTCTTTTGGGATATTACATTTGACAGCATAATCATTGCAGAGTTGATGCCAAAATTTTTTGCACGGAAGTCAGGGTGCGACTCTTGTGTAAAGCTTTAAAAAAAATGAGCTAGTATTAAAAATCATTTATTATTAGACCATCTTTGGTGTAAGATTAGGGTCATGGACTATTTATGAGTATGTCAGTGTGATGGTTGTGATTGTCCAGTGAAACATGGTATTGAGTGATTCTTATTTGTAGTTGAATACACTACAACTTGAATGATGCAACCATATTTGGCCTGTTCTCCCCTTGAGATCTGATAACATGGGAAGTTTAAGTGTGGATTTTTTTTGTTTTTTCTTTGTTTTCCCAGTACTGGGGATGAACTCAGGGCCTCTTGCATGCCAGGCAAATGCTCTACCGCTGTGCTATATCCCCAGCCCAGTTGTGGGATTTGGAGTATTGATCTAATTACATATGTTTCCCTCACTTTTTAAAAAGTAGACTACTGTGTATTCTATCCATCTTGACATAAGGAGAAATTATGTGTTGTCCTTATAGAGAGACAAAGGTTGGGGGAAGGCGAACAGTTTACATTGGATGTATTTCTATAATTCTTTTTGATAACCACAGCACCTCTATCTGCCCATGGGAAATTATTATAAGCTCAAGTTAAGAAAAATTATTATGATCAAAGATCTACAGTAATCAGAAATATTTACCTAATCTGGTTCAATCTCTATACATTAAATTGGAATGTTTCAATAATAGAACATGAACCATTAAATAATGCCTCTCAGATATTGTTCCTCACATATTTTTCTTTGTGCTAACTACAATGTAAAGAAAAAATTCTAGTGAGCTTAGCTGTGATCAGTGAGCAATGTGATCTGGTTGAGCTCTTGTAATTAAAAAGATTATTAACCTCAGAGATAGATTTTTGCTG
The DNA here is from genome assembly GCA_004024805.1 of Geosciurus inauris. Classification (NCBI taxonomy): domain Eukaryota; kingdom Metazoa; phylum Chordata; class Mammalia; order Rodentia; family Sciuridae; genus Geosciurus; species Geosciurus inauris. The sequence goes on along the minus strand of PVHX01000865.1, from coordinate 144,636 downwards.
TGTCAGTAATAGGTGTTTCCAATACCAGTCTAGATTGGAGGTACAAAACTCAGTGACTTAGTATAGTGGTTAAAAACAAACAGGGCTGTTTTTAGATTGCCTTACATGTTATAAGGTCTGCTTGTATAGAGACTAGGGTCTCTTCCATGGCTGTTGCTGACTCACTTTGCAAAAGCAAATTGTTCTCCAGTGATGGAGTCAGCAGAGTACTTCAGAGTGATCAGCATTTATATTGTATTTATTATATTGACTGGTAAAAATAGGGGAAGAATCATTTTCATCAACATTGCATACCAAGGCCAGGTGCAGTGGCACACGCCTGTAATCTCAGCAGCTCAGGAAGCCAAGGCAGGGGGATCTCAAATTGAAAGCAACTTCAGCAACAGTAAGGTGCTAAGCAACTCAGTAAGACCTTGTCTCTAAATAAAATACAAAATAGGGCTCGGGATATGACTCAGTGGTCAAGTATGCCTGAGTTCAAGCCCCTGTACCCCCCCCCCCCAAAAAAAAACATTGCATACCAGAGAAGGGCTTACGGAATGTGAGAGTTGAGTTTTGGCAGTGGCACATCTCTTTAGGAAAGGAATTTGAGGAATAAAAAATGCAGCCAATTTTGATGGCAGAATCCTTAGAAGTTTTACATGCCTTATTTTTCTTATTATTTGTCTATCACCTAAAGTTTCCTGGTTGCAATTTAAGTTTCATATGTATGTAAACACAGGTAATGTGAGTTTTGTTGGCAGATGGTACGCTTCTGGACAAATAGTACATCTCATTTCAGATGCTTATTTTCTCAAGAAGTTTAAGATAGCTTCCTGGTAGAGTGTGGATGCTTAGGCCACTTTATAAGGTACTTTATATTCTTGCAAAATACTTAAAATTTATCCTGTAAGTCAGAAAGTCAGAGTTTGTCCTGTAGGTCAAATATCAGAAAATTTAGTCAAATTGTATTGTTCATACTAGAAAATATCCACTGTGCTTATGCATGTGATACCGAAAGGGTCAAACTATTGGGGTAAGAGCACAGGTTTTGGAGCTGGTCTTGAATTTGAAAGCTGGCCTCTCAGTTTTGTGGACATAATCTCATCTGTAGGTGGGGACAATACCTACCTTAATTGTGAGGACTAAATGGATACAAATAAAATGTTTAACATGGTGCCTAGCATGATTAACCACTAATAAGTGCTGTCATTACCTGATAGCAACGGCTGCAGGCCATCTTCTTGTCTTAGAGTTGTGTGGTTTTTCTCTCCGAACATCCCATCCTACTGATACAGCCTTGGGGGCACTCTTTGGTTTGTTTCCTTTTGACTGAGGTCATTTTGATTTCAAATTTGAAGTTGTGTTCTGTTTCACTTGTGCCACTGCCTCACTGGCCCCAACATAAGTCACTGTCCTTTGTGCTTCACTTTTATCTTCTTCAAATTGGGCTTAAATATGCTTGCCTTCTTGATTCTCGCTTTGCAGACGTTGTTATAAAAACATAATGAGAACACAAGTATATCACATTTTGCTTATTAGTGAAGTCTTATTCTTGGGCCCACTGTGGTCAGTATAGTATATAATCACAAAATAAATAAACCTGATAACCTAGATGTGTCTGCATTAAGCATTTTTAGTAGTATGGGGAATTACAGTGTGTATCTGACAATGAGCATTTTACTAGGGAACAAATTGAAACCTAAGGTTATAGGCAGCTGATTTTGGTTATGCTTTAAATAAATTTGTACTTTAGTTAGACCAATACCATATTTGTCTTTATTTTGTGAGTAGGGGCATACTAGGGATTGAACTCAAGGGTACTTGACTACTGAGTCACATCCCCAGCCCTATTTTGTATTTTATTTAGAGACAGGGTCTCACTGAGTTGCTTAGCACCTCACTGTTGCTGAGGCTGGCTTTGAACTCCCAATCCTGCCTTGGCCTCCCGAGCTGCTGGGATTACAGGCATGCGCCACCATGCCCGGCTTCATATTAGCCTTCTTGACTTGGTTTCCATTTATTACTGTCCAGATCTGGATGATTGACATAACCTTCATGCAAAGTTCAAGTTCATTTTATATTTATACTTTTTTTCCCCTCAAAATGGTAGTTGATGTAGTATTTAAGGGTGACCAACAGGAATAAATACATTGTTTCCTTTGTGTCAGTAAACACCTTCATTTGTTGTAATTTGGTACTGAGTATGGCACAGTTTGGAACTTTTCATGTGAACACAAGCACATCCCTTATTGAACATGATGGACTAACTTTTTTATGATGGAGTGTAATAATCTTATGAAGACTTTTCACTCAAGTTCAAGAGAGTGGTATTTTCTAATGTTCCAAAAGAACTTATGACCTTGTTCATTCTCCATAATGCTGCCTTAATTTTCAAGCCCACTTGTAGATAAAGTGCCAAGATTGGTGAATATTTCATTAACTCTGTAAGGTTGATTTTTGAATGTCTTGAAATGAAAATGATGGTATATTGGAGCCTGCTTGAGTTTCCTAAAAGTGAGTAATTTCCTTTTATTGATAAATTAATACCCAATCATGGGAAATAGGGTATAAATGTATTTTATTATATATGTTTAGAACAGGGAAATTAAGAGTGGATGTTAATAATATTGAACAACAACTGCCAAGGAACCTAAAGTATATACCAAAAGTATTTGATTCTTGATTCTTAAGTTGTAGGAATCAATATTAGTGGAAAACGACTTCCAGCTAAGCAGATCATTCATTAGGTTTGTGTGTGCCATTTCTCTGGCCTTGTTCAATGTAGGTTTAAGCATACAAGGCATACATACCAAACCTTCTTGTGACACAAACGTGGTAGACTGAAATGGTGGCTTTAAACAACAAGTTATTAAAGGAAATCAGACTTTTTATTAAATCCAGATCTCAAAATAACCAGTGTAGCTTCCCTTTCAAATATCTCCATACCCTCACATCCCCTCTTGTCCTTAACTTCTCACCTGTGTTCTCCATTCACACTGGGGTTGCCAGACAAATTCTTTGAGTCTGTGTCTGTCCTTTTATCTTTTCCCCCAAACACATTCCTTTGCACCTCTGAAGCTTATCCTTTCCTTGATGACAGTGGATTTCAAGTTTTCTTATTTGGCGAGGGTAGTGAGGTGAGTCCCTGAGGACTCCTCTACATAATGCATTAATAGAGAAGGAAGTTGGACTGTTAGCAACTGTCACTCACAGATGTTCCAGCATTTCCTTCATTCTCTCAGTTTTACATCACCTTTTCTATTTGTTCCTAGAGTCTGCTGCCTCTCAGGATGCATTTCATGTTCTAGGTTTCTTAAGGATGGCTTATCGTATTTTGTTTTCAATCACAAGTATGCTGAGAACCATTGACATCTCGGCTGTTCACCATCACGGCCATTCATAACCACATGTCCCTCTTTCGCCTGTAGGATTTCCTTGGAGGTTTCTTTATTTGACAATATCTCACTTAGATTTTCCCCCGCCTTTCCCACTTCCTGGCCTCATTGCTTGATCCAAACCAATTGTGTCAGCTCCCATTATGACTGTTGACTTCCTGTTTGTATGGATTATGAGGACAATCACTTCATTAAATCCCAGATATCCACATCTCTTCATTTTATGCCAAAGATTCCAAACCAATGCCTTCTTTTGTTTTACTCTGGTTTCAGGTTCAGTACTGCACTTTGAGCATCCATATCTGCAAGCTTCCACGTGAAGCACTGTGCACACATTCAACTTAATCAGCCCCGTAAGGTATAGGTATTCTCACCCTTACGTTAAAGAAATGAAGGCTGAGAAATGTGATTAATTTGTCCTTAAGCACAGTAAGGCAGGGTGGCAAAGCAATATTTAAAATCAGGTTTATTAAAACTAATGTCCTATTTATGTAGTACAATTTATTTTTATTTTTTAAAATAGTTATAAATGGACACAATGCCTTTATTTTATCTGTTTATTTGTATGTGGTGCTTAGGATCGAACCCAGTGCCTCACACATGCTAGGTGAGCACTCTACCACAACCCCAGCCCAATATATTTTATTTTTAAAGTTTATCTATTTATAATCACTGTTACATGTGCACATGGTTTCCACAAAATTTGTTATGAGAAACTGTCCCTTTCTGCCTACCCTCCAACTTCACCCTTCAGGGTTAATATTTCCAACTTTGGGATGATGGTTCTGCTATTTACTTCCATATCTCAATGCTGCCGATGTATATATTTGATTTTTGATTTTCAGTTTTAGGTGTTACCATTGACTTCCCATCATGGAAGAGCTTTGCTCTTTACTTCCTTCCCTGTCCTCACTATTCACATTCTCACTTCCTCATCTTTCCATGTGACCACATGGTTGTTATAGTAGTTATAGTAGTTGTTATATTTAGTGCTTATACTATCATGACTTTGTAAATGCAATTCTCAGATGACACAGGTTCCTCTTTGGCCCTAACTTTGATTTTTCTTTGGAAGTTATTATCAAGAGTTTTTATTTGCTGATTTTTAAATGTAATTGTCACTAATCCAACCTCACACTCTACCAAATATTCAAATGTAGGCTTGTCAACTGTTAAAAGAGTTTAAGAGCTCTTAATGCTATCTTGGGTTCTCAGTGTTTTGAGGTCTTTCCTCTTGGCATGGTCAGATTCTCCAAAGAAGCCTTTTCCCTTTATTTGGCTCTTGGCCTTCTGAGCTTTAGGAGTCTCAAAATCCAGCACATGTATTTATTTAGTCATTCTCTTCTCAGGATGGTACCCATGTTCTCAACTATGTCTGCCTGGTGCTTTTAGGTACGGAGGCCCTTTATGTTACCCTTTCCAGAAAATAACTTCCATTTATCTACATGGGGTGGGAGATAGGGGGTAAAGGGAAGGTGGCCTGGCTATCCAGGAGAGGTAAATAAAAGATTTGAACTGTTACAGCTTTATTTTATGGTATTTGCATACCATACCATATTTACATATGATATTTGCATACCATAAAATTAACTTCTTTAAAATGTTCAATTTGGTGGTATTTAGTATATGCACAGTGTTGTGTAACTATCACCAATATCTAATTTTAGAACATTTTCATCACTCCCTAAAGAAACCCTATGGCCTATCAGCAGCTATTCTTCACTTCCTTCCTCCTTGCAGCTCCTGGCAATGACTAACTTACTATTTTTCTTTTTTCACATTGTGCAGACATTTTACATAAACAAAATTCATAATACATAGTCTTTGTGGCTGGCTTCTTTTACTTAGAATCACATTTTCAAGGTTCATCTACATTGAAACATCAGTACTTCAATCCTTTACATTGCCAAATAATACTTCATTTATGATATATGATATTTTGTCTTTTCATTAGATGGTAATATTTGAATTGTTTTTACTTTTGCTATTATGAATAATAGTGAACATTCATATGCAATTTTTATATAGTACACATTTTCATTTTTGTGAAGGGTATACCTTGGAGTAGTATGGCTGAACTTGATGTTAACTCTAGGTTTAACTTCTTGAGGAACTGCTGAATGTTTATTTTCAGAGGAACTACATCATTTTACACAGACCTGGAGTAAAATTACTGGGTTATATGGTAACTTTATGTATTATGTTTTGAAGTACCACCAAATCATTGTCCAAAGAGAGTACACCATTTTCCAATACCACCAACAAGGTATGAGGGGTCTAAATTTTCTGCTTCCTTACCAGTACATGTCATTGTATTTTTTATTTCATCTATCCTAGTGGGTCTGAAGTGCTGTATCATTGTGTTTTTTTTAATGTTTATTTTTTAGTTGTAGGTGACAGAATATCTTTATTTTATTTTTATGTGGTGCTGAGGATCGAACCCAGTGCCTTATGTGTGCTAGGCGAGCATGCTACCACTGCGCCATAATCCCAGCCCCTCATTGTGTTTTTTGATTTGCCTTTTTTCTAGTGATTAATGACAGAACATTTTTTTTCATGTGCCTATTGGCTATGTATTTGGAGAAATGTCTATACAAATTCTTTACCTATTTAAAAATTGATCTCTATTCATTGCTGGTCTGGATACTGTCTTCTATAAGACACGATTTACAAATATGAATTTTCTCCTATAGTGTGGGTTGTCTTTTTGCCTTCTTGATGGTGTACCCTGAAGCACAAAATTTTTAAGTTTTAATGAAATTCTATTTGCTTGTTTTTTTTTCCTATGAGTGCTTATGTTTTGGGTGGCATATCTAAGAAATAATCCAAGGTCACAAAGATTTATTCCTATGTTTTCTTCTAAGAGTTTTGTGCTTTTAGCTCTTATGTTTGTGTCTGTAATCCATTTTGAGTTAATTTTTGTGTGTGAAGTGAGGTGGAATAAATAAGAACTTTATTCTTTTGTATGTGATTATCCAAAGTTGTTCTAGAACCACTTGTTGAAAAGATTGTTTTCCCCTCATTGAGTTGTTTTGGTGTCTTTGTTGAAATTGTGTTCATCACAAACAATAAAGGTTTATTTCTAGACTATCAGTTTGATTGCGTTTATCTTTATGTCTATCCTTATACATTGCCACACTGCATTGGTTACTGGAATTTTGTTGTAAGCTTTGAAAGTTGTCTGACTGCATCATAGACTTTGACTATTGCTCAATCTCCTTCATTTACTGTCTCCTCCCCAATTCCAGGGGTATTTTGAGCATTAGAGAATTCTGTAGTGTAACTTGAGTTGCTTTTATAAGAGAACAAAATAATTAAATATTGAATTTCTTCAATAAATGTCTTCGATAAATGATCTTTAATATCTTTTCCCCCCTTGCTCTCACATACAAACAGGGATATTGCCCTGTGGAATTTACCCTTTCATATCTTTGGTTCTTTGCATTCTTTATGCTATTGACTTACGCCAGGTTGTCATCTTGGCTAGACTATTTAAAATTGTATGTGGTGTCTTCTTCCAAGGTGCTACTTTTCTAAAATATTAGTATGCTTGTGTGATTTTCATGCATAAAGCCCTTCCAGTTGTGAGCCTCACATATCAGAAAAGGTGAAGTGCAAAGCCCACACCATGTCCTTAAAGGACCCTGCTTTCCTCTTTAGCCTTGTCTCATTTGGTGTCCTTTTTTTCTTTAATTAAATTTTAAAAATATGTTTTTAGTTATATGCAGACATATATAATACCTTTATTTATTTTTATGTGGTGCTGATGACCAAATCCAATGCCTCACATGTGCTATGCAAGCGTTCTACCACTGAGCCACAACTCCATTTGGCATCCTTGCCTCATACCTATGTGCCATTATTCTTGAGGAACAGTTGTATATTTTCTTATGTTGACCCCTTTGCCCAGGATCATCTCTTCTCTATTTCCAATTTCCTTATGACTAATAAACCAACTCACTGTTGAAGATTCAACTCGGATTCTCCCTCTCCTGATAACCCTAAGGTAGAATTGAACATTTAATCCCATGTGCTGTTAATATTTTTTGTAAAGAATTCAATGTTTTGTTTCATTTGTATATTTGCATGGATGTTTTTTTGAGCTAGACTATGATCTCCTTGAGGGTGGGTACTGTATCTCATTCATCTGTGTATTCCCAGAGTTCAGTTTCAATGCCTAGCACAAATTTTACTAAATGACACATCTTCCCAAACTCTGTTCTAGTTGAAATTATCTATGTATGGTCTGTAGAGCCTACTTTTGTTAACATGTCTTGTTTAGTACTCAAGAGACTGTACAATGTAGTGGTGGAGAGCATGGCTTTTGGAGCCAGAATGGCTGACTTTAAATCCCACCTTGGTCAGTAATTGTGTGAATCTTTGGCAAGTGTTCTAAACTCTCCATGCCTCAGTTTGTCCACACATAAAATGGAAATAATAGTGACCACCTTTTAAGTATTTTGTAATGATTAATCATGTTTTGACTTCCAAAAGTGCATAGAAAGTGCTTAGAATAGAAATTGGCAAATACTAAGCACTTAGTAATCTTAGCTATTATTTTGATCATTACTTCAACTTATTTAAACTTGCATTTCTTATTAGCTGATCTTTAGAGGAAATAGAAGCCAAACAATCATTTGAGAATTACAGAAAATAATAATTAAATACCCCAAGACTCCAGAAACAAAACCCAGTCAATAGTAATTCATTCACTTCTGTTTTGAATTTTTAAATATTTTTTTCTATATAGATAAGCAATGGCAGCCCTAGATTTTGTTTAGTTTTTCTGTCAAACAAGCACAGTTCATTAAGTTTTCCATTTTTCAGAAGATTGGCAATGTTTTTCTGTGGCATGGTAAAATTTCTAGAGTTTGAATTGTAAGAATATCAGTTGGTCTATGCATTTCAAATTGCTGAATTTGATCTACTTAAAAGTGGAGTGGAAAAATCCAGCGACCATCAAAAGCATCAAAGGAATGACTGATATACAGACATTTAGTTTCCTTTTATTTCCAGGTAGGAATATTCTAGAGCTAGTGTCTGAGCTATACCTATAGGTGGCTAAATAAAATTCTCATATTTTTTTTTTGCAATATGGTTGCCTGAACATCACTCCGCACAGAGATGAGAGGATTACGAAGCAGTACCTTTTATGAAAGCCACCACACATACATCATAACACTACAGGTTAGAAAAGAACGTATTAACATAAACAGTAGATCTTAAGTTATTTTTCCACTTTTAGAATGAAAGCACAGAACCTTTGAATTCATAGTTATTTAAAGACCAAGGCTAATTTTCCAGCAGCAGGCTTAGAAATGAATGCTAACATCAAGGGACAACTATTTTCTTGTACAAATAACATCCCCTTATGTATTGTTCTCCATCACCTCCGCCCAAATATCTACTCGACCTATGAAACAAGCAAATCACATCATGAGCAGATAACCCCAGTCTTCAAATATGTAATCTGATCGTGGCCATCAGCAACCAGAAATGAGTTTCTTTCTAATCAGCTTTCCATCAGTTCTCAGTCACTCATATAAAGGAGTCTGGGGAGGGGAGGATTCCTACTGCTCTTCAGCACCAGGGTGCTGGACAGCGCTCCGAGCAAGCGGCAGAAGTGCGCATCTTCCTCCCTGCATCTCCTGAGCTGCTGCTATTGCCCCTATAGGCTCCCCCTGCTGCTGAGAAAGAAAATTACATCGGGATTCATGCAGCCGGCAATGATGATGTTTTCCAGTAAATACTGGGCAAGAAGAGGGTTTTCCTTGGATTCAGTGGTGCCTGAAGAGCATCAGCTCCTTGGCAGCTTAACAGTGAGTACTGAATACCTGGCACTCTAGAATGTTTTCCAGGGCTGTGATCGTCTTATCCTCACCATAGGAACACTTGGTATAGAGTAAACACACACACCTTAATTCCCTCCTTAGTAGTCTTGTGACCCTGCTTCTCTTTTGTCTGCCTCTTCTCTCCATAAAGTAAAGCAGGTGTACTGATTGCTACATGCTAAACTTTCTCTCCTCAAGGAAGAAAGTGTCCTAAACATTAAGAAGGAGAATTTGTATGAACCAGTATCCTAAATCCATAACCAAAAAAAGTATGTTGGATTTTGAAAGCCCATTTATTATGAGGAAGAATAGGGAGAAGAAATGAAATAGATTTCTATGGTTTCCACAAGCTCATAATGTTTCCTACACTCACTCTAAGTCTATGAAGACCAGTCTTTAAACACAGAACTAATATTTTGTATACTTGTCTGTAGGTGCAGATTTTGAAAGATCAAACTTCTTTCAAAAGTTTTCTTGCATGCCTCATTTTTTTTTTTTTAAATACTGGGGATTGATCTCTGGGCGCTGTACCACTGAGCTACATTCCCAGCCCTCTTTATATTATTTTATTGTTTTTGAGACAGGGTTTTGCTAAATTGCCCAAGTTGACCTTGAATTTGAGATTCTTCTGCCTCAGCCTCCTGAATAGCTGGGATTACAGTTGTAAACCACCATGCTTGGCTCGTTTCTCCATTTTTAATTAATGAAGTTGTGCAAGCAGTATTCCACTTGTTTGAGAATTTAAAGGCATTTTTATATTTAAAATATTAACAAAATAAGAAAGCGATATTTGTAAGACTTTAGGTCCTGATTTGAGGTAGCAATCATGGGATTTAATAAAAACAACAGTTTTTATTTCACAGCAATGAAATAAAAATATGTCCAAGTTCCTAGTCATTAAAAATACTAAATGGTATTTCACTTATATATCATGAGAGTTTATCTACCAATTCCAATTCAGTTTGTCATAGAAAAATCTGTTTTAATATTGTAGCTGCAAATATGTGCCAGAGGGCTGCATCATTATTACTTGTAAAAATACTGAAAAGTAATCTAGCAACTTGTGTAGAACTATTTAAATCAATTTGCAGAAATGAGGCCAAAAATGTAAATAGATTTTCTAACATTTAAATATCATGAATATGTGGATGAGATATCACATTGAGGAATTTTGAAGTTATAATGAACTGCTAGAAGGAAAACAAAGAAAACTCAGAGTTACAGTTAATGTATGACCCTTCATATAAAGAAAACCACTTAAATATATGAGACCTGTGTATTATACTGTGAGTAAGAGGCAGATGTTGACAGTACTAAGACATTTGAGTTTTAATGACTAAACATGCTGTCAAATACCAATGTCTATATAAACTTTTCTCCCTCAAGTTGTAAATAATACAATATCCATTTCAATTACATATATGTCTAGTGAGGCAATACTAATGTATGAAAATAAATCCAGTAAGGATGTCAGAGGAAGACAATGGTAAATCACTGTTCTCTAAGTTCCATATTAAAGATACATTTCTCAGTTTTCTGATGACACAATGGTTGGGTATGATTATATAATATCATCATTTTCTAGGGAGACAGGTCTCTGTTTACCAAACTCTGTATTCACATACAAAGAACATGAAACAGACTATTACAGTTTCTCATTGTCTGTCACATGAAAAGTTTCCAGCTTGCTTATTCTGTGTTTATGACAATGGGATCTAAGTTGCTAACATTTTGCATTTTTGTCATTAGCCAATGGGACTTTATTACTCAGATTCTACTGTTTTCTTCTAATGGTTAGCTAGCTAGTTTTCTTCCTTCCTTTCTTTATCTTTTTTTTTTCCTTTTTATTTGTGGCTGAATTCTAACAGTCACTTTTCTTTTTTTTAATATATTTTTTTAGTTGTTCATCGACACAACATCTTTATTTTGTTTATTTATTTTTATGTGGTGCTGAGGATCAACCCCAGTGCGTCACACGTGCTAGGCAAGCACTCTGCCACTGAGCCACAACCCCAGCCCTGTAACAGTCACTTTTCATATACCATCTTCTGACACAGATGGCTCCTTTGCCCAACTTCTTCCATGTGTATTTAGATTCACACTGACAATTCACGTTGACAATGTGGATCTAGTTGCACAAAGTAAGGTTATCAGTTTCAGTGCGTGTCCTGATATATTCAGGATTAAATGTATATTTTGTTTTAAAAACTTAAGTGAAGCTAAATTTACCTTTGTCAAAAATACATACTTGTTCTTATTTTGGCTATGCTTAGCAACTAATATAGTTTCTGCAGGATTAATTCAATTAGGCTAAAAGATCAGATTTCATGCTGTAAAATAATCCTAGATAAAGAAAGGCAGGGACTATTTATACATAATAGTTTATACTTAATGATGATGTTGTCATTAAAGTGAAGCAAATCTGATCTCCCTTTTATTTCAACCTCTAGACCCTAGATGCTGTCTGGGAACACTAGAAAATAATGTCTCTGAATAAATTAGACCAATATTTAAAGATGAAAGTTATGAGTGCCATGGTAACTTCACCTTGAGTTTGAATGAACTCAAGGTGGGGCTTCTGGCACAGGAATGGGATACCTAGTGAGGGCGGGAGAATGATGATAGAGAACTCTGGAATCCTAACATTGTGTGTGTGTGTGTGCTTGTGCTTTCTTGAAGCTGAATAAAGCTAACTCTAGCAAAAACGACGACAAGAAAAGCAACAAGGGAAGCAGCAAAAGCGACACTGCTGCCGAGCGTGGCAAGACGGCTGTCGTTTTCTCCTTGAAAAACGAAGTTGGTGGATTGGTAAAAGCACTGAGGCTCTTTCAGGTGAATATAAAACAGCATCACATAACTTTTAAAATGACTCTGTCTCTGGTGACAGACCTGTCATCTGCTACGCAACACTACTGAATCAATTTCCAGATAATGTGGAGAAAGATTCAAAAGAATCAAACTTCATGTGGCTTTACAAGACGAATTGATCTGCCAGACAATGAAATAAACACACTCACATGAACTGTGATTTATTAATTCAGAATTAGCCTATTAGGAATTTACAGACTGTTGCCAGGTGAAACAATTCACAACTTAAAAATGTGAACCTCATACTTGGAAATGCAAACACAAAAGGAGCCAAATGGGGTATCTTTAAATAACATAAGTGTGAAGTTTGGTTTGAACCTAATCTGTGGTTTGGACCCCCCCAAAAGAGCCTGGGTGGGGATGAACCTAGGAAAACCTAGAAGAGCTACTGCCTTCTTGCCTATGTGCACTGGATGGCTTCTTCACCCTTAGTAAACACGCTCCCTTACAAACGCATTTCCTCTGGGGACACTAGCTGTTGATGAGAGCTGTGAGATAAGGAGCCTAGCTGCGCTTGATGCCTCAGGCTGCTGTGCAGAGGAAAGATAGTTGGAGCTGCAGTCAGGGGATTTAGACCTGTGCTCTCCCAGGTTGGCTAATCACTAGCTGCTACCTGAGTTCAATTTCTTCATTTGTAAAGTAGCAATGATAATTCCCAACTAACTGGGTTGTTGGGATGAAATAATATGAGTGAAAGTGCTTTGTAAAGTGTACAGATATGAGGCATTATTATACCTCTATGATGATCATAGAGGGGGAATCAGCAGCCAGATTTGGCAAGTATTTTCTTGCTACCTTTTAACCTTGAAAAAAAAGACCAGGTATCATAAACAGTGGTAATGGAAATCTGGGGTAGTATTTTATACATAGTTATGTCATCTCGAGCTGTGTCCATACAATGCCCAAAGGCAAACCAATTCAATTAGACAGCTAGGTGCAGTGGAAAAATCCCTGGAGAAGGAGTTAGCATCCTGAGTATTCACTCTGCCATCAGCTAGTCATGGGGCCTTAGCTAAGCCACTTAACCCATCTGGACCTCAGTTCCCTAAGTCTAAAAATATCTGCTTCAACCCAAGGACATTAAAAGTCCAAAGTGACACAATGTATGTGAAATCTCCTGAACCTTGAACTTTATATTAATCTTATTTTTATTATCTGCCAATTTAGAAAACAGAGCATTATTTTCTAAATAATAAGATAATTTAAAAAATCAGAACAGTTTCCCACAAGACTTATTTCTTTATATAGGAGAAGACTGTCTGATTTGATCCTATTCTGGCACTGAAAGCTACTTATCCTGCTTCTATGCAGAAAATTCTGAGATCATGCAGGGTTGTGTTAGGAACTGTACTGATAATTAGGGTATACCATCTGGAGTGAAGGGGATGTATTGCTTATTGGTGGTGGGTTGGGATGGAGAGGAGAACCTAGTTTTCAATAAACTAAAGGGAAAAGAAAAATATGTCATTGGGGGCATTCAATGCTGATTTTTAAGCATGAAATTACTGTTCTCCCTTTCACCTTATTGGACGGAAATCCATCCATCTCAGAGTGATAGTAGCACAACACATTCTTGAATAAAGCTGGCCTTACAGATTGCCAAAAGACAACAGTTACTAGTGATCCCATTTGGCAGTGATGATGATGATGATGATTATCCTTTTACTTTGTGTGTTTGTGTGTGTGTAATACCAGGGATTGAACCCAGGGGCACTTAACCATTGAGCCATATCCCCAGCCCTTTAAAAAATATTTTATTTAAATAGAAGGCCTCACTAAGTTGCTGAGGCTGGCTTGGAGCTTGTGATCCTCCTGCCTCAGTTTCCCAAGCTTCTGGGATTACAGGCGTGCATCACTGCCCCTGGCTCGTTTTACCTTCTGTTTTGCCTCCTATGGTAAATATTTATTTTCCTTTTGCCTCCACAGATGCTCTCTTTGCTGCTTTTCTTTCTCTTCCTTCAATTTGACTATGCTTTGTCTAGTATTTCCCACATCTCAGGCATTTTCATACCACCGTCCCAATTTCTTCCTGCCATTTGTATTACTTTTTTAAAAAAAAAGATTTATTAAAAAAGTTTATTTTTAAACTTGATTTCAAAGGAAGCTTTATATCACTATAAAATCAGGAGTTTGGGTTTTAGTTGTTTTCAGAAACATATAAAAATACAAATCTTGGGATTAGATGATAATGTAACACAAAAATTTCCCCAGAATAATCATGCATCACCAGTGGGATGTGAACCACTCTGGGAAATGGTGATGTTCATAATTATAAGATTTTTTAATTTTTTAATTTTTGGTACTGGGGATTGAACTCAGGGGCACTCGACCACTGAGCCCCATCCCCAGCCCTATTTTGTGTTTTATGTAGAGACAGAGTCTCACTGAGTTGCTTAGCACCTCACCATTGCTGAGGCTGGCTTTGAACTCACGATTCTCCTGTCTCAGCCTCCCAAAGTGCTGGGATTACAGGCTTGTGCCACCACGCCCGGCTATAATGATGATATTTTATATGCCCCTTTACATATCTTAAATGCTCTCCTCATTTTTGACAATACTGGACAACTTACACAGAGGCATACCTATGCAGGTCTCTTATTAATAGAGACTGTAGTTGGAAAAATGTTCACGTTAGTCAAAGAATAAAAATTGTCTTTTCCTTTTTTGTGGATATTTGATACTTTATTGCTTCTGAATTGAACAAGGAAAACATTCCTTTTATTGTGACCTGATTGTGACTCTGAGATATTTCTTATGTAACAGGAAAAACATGTCAACATGGTACACATTGAATCCAGGAGATCTCGGCGAAGAAGTTCTGAGGTTGAAATCTTCGTGGACTGTGAGTGCGGCAAAACAGAATTCAACGATCTCATTCAGTTGCTGAAATTTCAAACCACCATTGTAACGCTGAATCCCCCGGAGAACATCTGGACAGAGGAAGAAGGCAAGGGAGGGTTTTGCTTGTTGGGTGATTTTGCAATCTGACAAATGTTGCAAGGGGGAAAATGCAATCTGTGAGCTAATATTTTGAATCTGCACTGTATTTTCAACAGAGATAGAGGATGTGCTGTGGTTCCCTCGGAAGATCTCTGAGTTAGACAGATGTTCTCACAGAGTTCTTATGTATGGTACCGAGCTTGACGCTGACCACCCAGTAAGTGTTGGGTAAAATTACTTTCACACATGCTTTTCCAGCTCCACCCATGTGTCAGGGAAGGGGTAGGGAGCTGTGCCATGCTCTGTGATGTAATGCTTTATTGAAGAGCAATTTATTACTTATCCCCATAACTGAGAGCAGACCTTCAAAGGATAAAGTTTCCCTGTACACATGTGTTAGTTGGAAGCAGGTTAGAAATGTGCCATTTTCACATAGCATTTATTTTTAAAAGGGCTGGATAGAGGGAGGAGATTCTACCCCCTGGAGAATATTTCTGTGGAATTAGACAGCCTGAAATATACTTGCAGATGGTGACCCTTGGAAAAACGATGAACTGAAATTGATCACACCTTTGGGAAACTAGGGAGGACTAGGTGTGATGGGGCTCAGTGAGAGAATAAAATTCTTCTTGCCATTTTCCTTGACTGGAGGTAGTTAGGAGCAGAGTAATGTGGTTGACTTCAGTCTCAATGGAAAGGCAGAGGGTTTTAAAATAAGGCTGTGGTGGAGGATGTATCTCTCCCCACATCTACCCTGAATCTATCTACCACCATTCTTTCCACTACTCCAATAAAAATGACCATTTTTAAAGAAATATGATGCTGGGGTAAGCATTTCCCATTATTCTTCCCCCTCCCCTCTTTACATCAGTTTTTATTTAACACGAGAGACCTGGAACTTCTTTATGGTCAGAATGAAGTACAGTTAATAGTCTGCGAGGAGTAAGCAATGCACCCATTCATTATAAGCACTTTTTCCTTTTCTAGTCTCCCTTGTTTAAAAATGGGCAGATAAAAGGGTGAGCTCCAAGCAGATCAGTCATGCTTATAGGAAGCCTTTGTGTTATGAGAGCAATAGTTTACAGATATTCATGCTATTTAAATGGACAACATCTGGGAATCTGATAGTATGACCATACACCATGCAGTGGATAAATATGGCTATAGTACCAGCTGCAGAAGCAGCAGCAGCATCTGAGAACTTGTTTTAACCAGTTCACACTTAAGTTTGAGAACTACTATTTTAAAGGAAACTATGAAAACTTCACCCCTAGGGAACTTTTCAGACTAGCTAGTCATTTAGCATAATATACCAGTTCAGAACAATTCAAATATGCCATCTGAGTAAACTTTCAAAGAGACCTAATTCAATTACATTGTTTTTAAAAAGCTAAAGGATATGCAAGGATATAGTGTGTTATATTTACCAGCCTACCCTAAAATGTCAGACTGTTTTACAAGAATTCCCATGTAAGTCTCCTGAACATTGGAAAAACATTCTTGAGTGCCTTTAATAATCATCCATTTGTTACCTTCCCCTTCTACCACCCCCTGAGGAGTCAGAGTTAACACAGAAACCTGATTTAAGAGATTAGCAAGCGCAGGGCTTCACAGACACCAGCTGTTATCCTGCAGAATGACCTTGGCCTAGTCCCTCTACCTCTACGCCTCACGTTCTTTATCTAAAAAGTGGAAATAAAATTCTTATTGACCTCAAAGGGGTGTTTGAATAGCCTAGTTAATAAAACAACTGGAAGGCATTTTGGCAAGAGTAAATGCTTAATTCCAGTAATGGAAATGCTGTATTAAATCATCCAGATCAATGCCTGGACAGTAAAGGATTTTTCCATAACCTCCTATTTCCAAATGCTCCCTTTAGTCTAGTTTGAAAATTAGTCAACCTGGAGAAAGGAGTTTAGCCTTTTGACTGGCACAACCACAGGAAGTACTGACCTTGCTGAGAAAAAAAAAATTTATTCCAATATCAAGAGTAAATTTTCCTGTGCTTAATTTTATTCCATTACTTCTAATTACACCCACTTTATGATACCTTCTCTTATTTTCTGTGCAGCCACTTGAAATAATTGCAAGTACTTAGCAATCCCCTACCTCTCTTGTCATTTTTTAAAACCACATGTATTTCTTTTATAAGCACACCAAATGTTCATTATGCAAAATTTGATATTGGTAAGTTGGTGTGTTTGTAAGCTATTATTTAATGGAGATGGAAAAAGTTGTCTAACTACTTTTTGTGTCTGAGAATAATCTTATTTCTGAGATAGACACAGGGACCCTTGCAACAGGGTTGTTCAGAAAGGGCTCAGAATATGTCATGCTATTGGGTGGAATTCCCTTGAAAGGGTTAAATATCTAGGTCAGTGGCCCTTAAGCTTTCATGGAAAAATCATCAGAGAGAACTTTTAAAAATGCAGATAGTGATTTTGCATTTGCATTTCTAGTGAGCTCCCAGTCAAGGCCTACTATATAGGGGATGAGGACCACACTGAGTAGTCAGGATTTGGACTGGGAAGGTCTTTTAAAGTGTGGTTCAAAGTCCTCTTCTAAAATGCACCTAATATCTTGAGGATCACCTGAAGCCCAATGAATGGAAACTCTCAGGGAGGACTCAGGCATGTGCAAATGGATCTGAGAAGATTCTGATGAGCTCTGAGTGTAAGAACTAACATCTTGGCTCAGTGATTCTCAGCCCAAGCTTTCCATTCAAATCATTTGTGAGGAATTTTTTAAAAATACTAATGCCAGGGCCTCATCCCAGAGACCTTAAGTTAGAACCTTTGGGAAAGTGGCCAGGTTTGGAGTACAATTTAAAGCTTTCCAGGTGATTCTAATATTCCACCAGGGTTGAGCTATTTGCGATGGCTACTTGAGTGCCAGCTGGTAAATTGAGCTGGGTGCTTTAGGGTTCAGGCTGGGTCTTCAGCTCCCTTTGATTTAAACTGAAGGAGGAGTTGGGGCAGGGGTTGTGTAGCAGGTATTTGCTGGATGCTAGGATTGTCACATTTTGCAAATAAACATATATGATGCCCAGTTAAATTAGAAAAATTTGTTGTTTATCTAAAATTGAAATTTACCCGGGCATCTTGTATTTTATTTGGTAATGCCATCCCTGGCTGCAATTCAGAATGGATGGGCAAGGAATGCTGTGTCTCTGTAACGCTAGTGCTGATTACTTTGCCAGTCATGGTTCAATCCAGGAAGCTCTGGCTCGCCCACAACGTGTGCATAATCGCCGCCACTCCAGGCTAATGAGGCATGATGAGTACATCTCTCTCTTGCGTCCCTGGAAAAGGTGCAGGTGTTTGCTGAGGAGAGACAGTTGAGATTCTTCTGGAAGCCCAGCAGATTACGATTCTGTTACCATGGTGTCCAGTCTGGCAGGAACCAGGGAACAGATGCTGCTTTTTTCACAGGACGCTCCCTTTTGTCGTGGCGTACTTTCTTTTGAAGGATAAAGGTGCTTAGAGTTCTTGTTTTCCTACCCCAGGTAGTCCGGTTTTACTAGTGAGTATTAAAGTGGACTTTCTAGCATCACTGGTTCTACCTTCTACAGCAGGAGACCCTTTTTTTTAGGTCACAGACACGTTTGTCAATGTGGTAACTATAATCACAAAATTTTGTCTGTAGACATTTTAGAGCTTCACAAGCCTGCCCATTTAAAAACGCCCAGCACAAGAAAGTAAGTGCTAGCTTCTGTGTAGAGGATACCTCATTTCTATAGGGTGTTGGGTGATCTAGGGCATTTTTTTTCTCTCTCCCCTCCTTTCTTGAAAGAAAGGTCATTTTTCATTTTTGTCCAGCAGAAGTCCTGTGAAGATTCCTGGCTTTGAGGCCCATTCTCTTTCAATCGATGAGAGAATGGGACAGTTTCCTAGTGTGTTTGGAGGTCCTTCTTCAACAGCCCGCCTTGTAGAAACATCTGCCTTGCCACAGAGATAGTCTAGGCCTTTGTGAACCTCATCCTCGCTCTTTACTGTCAACCCCATGGTCCCCAAGGCTTGTTTTCTTGTCTGGCTTCTATCGCCAGAGATCACTGCTTCCTGGGTATCATCCTAGGGGGTCACTTGAGTTGTAGAGGTAAGAAGTTAGATGGCAAAAATTCCTCTTGGGCTTCCGGCAGCTTGAAGAAACCATCCTGGAAAAAGTTGATTATCTGAAAGTATGGGAAGGAAAGGAAAATGGGATGTATGTCAACAAGAGGAGAAATTGTTGAGTAAACCAGGAAATCCTCTCAGAAGGATTCCACTTGACTGAAAAATGACAGACACGGTGTTTAATTTCCCGAGTGGATGATGCTAGATAAAAATCTTGAAGTTGGCTAAGACATATTAGAATTATAGTAACTCAGAGTGGAGTGGAGCTAATCTGCTTTCCTGTGCATTAATCCCTTACCAATTTTGCATCGGGTGACTGCAGTCATAAAATGCAGCAAAACCTCTTTAATTCATACTAATTTGGGGATCTGATGATTATCCTGGATGACAGTATTTTTAATAATGTTACATTTATTAGTTATTTACACAAATCATTAAAATTAGGTTAATTCACTGCATAACAATGTTAAAGGGACTGGTTTTAATGAATAGGATAAGATTAACTTGTGATTAAGATAATGTAAATGGGGGCTGGGATTGTGGCTCAGTGGTAGAGCGCTTGCCTTGCTTGCGTGAGCCACTGGGTTTGATCCTTAACACCACATAAAAATAAATAAAATAAAGATATTGTGTCCATCCACAGCTAAAAAAATTTTTAAAAAGATAATGTAAATGATACTTGAAAACTAAAAGATATTGTTCAAAACATCAATTTGCTTAAGTAAGCCATTCTGCTTACCTAGTGGAAAGGTAAACTGTAGACTGACTTCCTACACATCCCAAATGGGTACAGCCCAAATCGAATAAGGTTTTACTGTAAGCACAATTTGCCGTAGCCTATGTCATCAAGTCGGTCATCTGAGGATAAGATTTACATTTGAATTGAACATCAATAAACACCACAGTGATTTTCTTTTAGCCCTTCTACAGCTAATTTTTCAGCACTTTGTTAAATAACTTAATCTCTTTTCTGTTTAAGGGATTTAAGGACAATGTCTATCGACAGAGAAGGAAGTATTTTGTGGATGTGGCCATGGGTTATAAATAGTAAGTACCTGTATAACTCTTTCTTGTCACTGGCTGGTTAGGAAAAACACACGCCGTGTTAAACAGACCTGTCTTCTCTTCACTTTAACTTTTGCAGAAGGCAGACGTGAACTATTTTAAACATCACCAACTCCATAGGCTTTAAATGCTAACACTGATGTTTGACATCTGGGTATAATTGTAAAATAATGAGACCTGCGGGCCACATGCCAAGTTCTGCATTTATACCATTGTGTTTGCAGCTCCATTAAGGCCGACAGCCATCTCTGTGCATTCTGTAAGGCTTGGAATCTGTGCTTTAGTTTTAGTTTTGACTTGACTATTCAGTAGCCCTCTTCGAGGTCCAGCTTCTCCAAAATAAAGGATTCAGCAAGAACAGAGGAAGGGGTCATTTAAGCAGCCACAATTGAAATATGTTCTGAAAACTGTTTCTGGAAATTGGGGGGGTTATGGAAAAGTTTCTTAATCTCAGATCAGGGCTGGGATAAAAGTGGAGGACCTCACCTTTTGGGGTGATGACCATGTATAATGGATGAAAGTAAGTGGCAGTGATAGGATGAGTTCATGAGTATGAAATACATTTGTGAACAAAATATAAAACCATGCCTGGTAGAGGAAAGATTTTTTTTTACTCAAGTTAAGACTGGATGAGAAGTTTGTCCTGAGGGGTCAATTTGTCTTTGGTGAGAATTTAGGATATCATGTGTGTTATTGAGGGTATCAGGATTGCTTTTTTTTTTTTTTTTTTTAAACTTAAAGAACTATGACACACAAATGCTTAAAGAATTTCTCAGTGTCTGTTGCGCCAATCATTTGCTCATCCTGAACTTTCCTCCATGCTTGGATATTCTTCCCTTCCTCCTCCCGAGCCCCAGGCAGCTTTCATCCTTTCTCCATTGCACTTATGAAAACCCTATTAATGAGAACCAGAATTACTCCGCACATGCTTTTCCACATCTGCTCTTCCAAGCAGGCTCTTCCCCTCTGTACTGTGATTTTCCACTCCTCACAATGTCAGTATGTGCATAGCTTGCCCCAAACCCAATCTCATGTCCCCTTTTGCCCTCATTACTGCTTCTTTCTTGTCCCTGCTTCCAGAGTTTCCCAGCCAAATTGCCAAGGGAGGACATTGATGGGCTGAGTTCACTTTTCACATCAGACCCTGATAAGTTGTTGTTGACCTTAAGACTGGCTCACTTTAGTTCTTGGGCCTTCCTGTAGGATCAGGTCATGCCCATGTAGATGAATCCTTTGATGGCTGTGGGCAAGGCAGTCCTTTGGGGCATGATCTGTCCAGGACATGGAAAAAGCTAAGTGTTGGGCAGAGCATAGGTAGACATAGAATTTGAGGTAGAATTTTGTTGACATGATGACTAAAAGTCTAGCTCAAGTGTTCTTTCTTCTTGGGAGAGCTCAAAAAATGGACAAAGGCAAGCTGATATAATGGTAATATATAAGTCAACCAGTTTCAAGGAGTTCTGCTAATGGGGAGTCATTTGCTGTTAAAGAAAATGTATTTCTATGGAGAGGAGGAACAGAGCATATGGGTAAAATGGTGGAAGGTCAAGTCATCAAAGTGTTAATGAACATTTGCCATTTTCCCATAGCTAAAGAGTGAAACTGAACTGTGGTATCTATGGGGAAGAAAGCAGAAACAGGAGATTGGAACAGGTGGAGGTTTTATACTGAATTAAGGAGGACTGGATGAAACTGGGGCTTCTGGAATATGGGCCCACCTTAGAGGGCTGGGGAGTGCTTAGGCCTAAGGCATGTGGCTCTTGTAACTGAATATCTAGGAGACTGAGGTGGGCAGGAAACTGCCAGCTCATCATTTTACAGTGATCATTTTCCAGAAACAGGAACAACTCCCAAACAACTTATAAAACCCTCCCTGTTGTCCAATAGCAGAGGCCAAATTACATCTAAAGGCTATCTGGTAGATATAGAATCAAAACAAAGGGTGTTTGCCTAGGAGGGCTTGGAATCTAGGGACATTATAACCTGCTCCTTGGACAGTGCTAAGCCCAGATCAACTAGGCAGAATAGCAAAGTGCTTAGAAACTGGGGCACTGGAGTGCCCCAGCACTGGACAGTCTGGGTTCAAATGCTGGCTCCACGCTTCCAGCTGGTGGCTCAGCCTAGCAGCAGGACTTCTCTCATGGGACTGTAGTAAGGATTTACAAAGAGATGCATGAGCTCTGCTCAGGGACGGGTCTGGCATGTGATCCATGATCATGATTATCATGATTGTCTCCCTGCCACCTTATCCTCGGGCTGCCTCCTGTTTCTAGTTGACCTACTCTTCTTCAGCTGTATTAACACCATAGTTTGTACTGCTTTTTAAACAAATAATGTAGCTCAAATATTCCTAGTAGTAATCCTTGTAGGAAATTCTTTGGTTTCCCATTAAGAGACTGTTGGGTAAACTGATGCTTTTCATGCTGACCAGTATCCCTCTTTTCATGAAAAGATTTCATAAAAAGCAATCACATTCTCATATTTGTTTGTGCGAGAAAAGCTGTCAAAGTACTGGTAACAAGTTGCCTTGGGTGCTTCATGTGCGTGGATGGAATGAGGAAAGTGCCTGTCAGGAGCAGTAAAATCAAGAAAACATGAATCCAGGATTTGTGGGAAGTAGAGAGCAAAGGATCCTTCCTGAGTACCCCTCATGCTGTCGTGGCTGAGGTTTCTTGGAGTGTGAGGGTGGATGAGGGATAGCCAGGTGTGTGCATATTTGCCAACTCACTTCTGGCTTCCTGCACCTACCGTGGTGTGGTGGGGGAAGGGCACAAAACTAACACTTCCAAATGAGCCTTGGCCATTGCCTCCAGTTTGCCATGCAACAAGTAAGCTTTTAAAAGGAAAAGAAAAAGAAAGATCCAATTTTTCATTGAAATAGGTATTTTCCTTGTGTCGATCACTTTCTGAGTATATAAAATAGAAAGACGTCAATACCATAACTACTTAAAATAAGTTCATTTAAGTGTACTGTAACCAAATTTTCCAAAATTGGCCTAAGGAGCAGATTATTTGAGATTGGGATAATATTGAAAACTTGAGCATGTGAAGTTTCTCCCCATACAATTTCATGATAAGATGAAGACTATTCTGGGGCTGGAAAATGGGGAAATGTTGGTCAAGGGGTGCAAAGTTTCAGTGAGAAGGAATAAATGATGAGTATTTGAGCCAACGTGTATGTGAGCTTAAGTCAGTCATTCTGCATTGGATATAATATATATATGATATAATATAATTAGGTATTATATAATATGCATTGGATATAATATAATTAGGTATTATATCGAATATATATTATATATATTTATATATGTGTATCTTATATATATATATATATATAAATATGATCAGAAACAGGATGGAGTACAGATGTTTCTAGGTTGTGGTGGGGATTGGTGTCTAAAGGTAAGGAGAAGGAAAATAAATGAAATACAGAATAATATATATTGAAGTCACATCAAGAAGCCCTCTGGGGTATTCGTGTTGAATACTGTATTTTCTATGATAGTCTTGAAAGGATAAAACAGAGGGAAAGAACCAACACAAGCAGAGAAAAATGAAAAAATTCCACTCTCTGATGAAAAAAACAGCAGGCTCTAAGTCTGTATTACCGTGAACCCGAAAGAGGTGAGGAAGCGGGAAGGCGTGAGCACGCTGAGATTGTCAATAGATGCCACTCAGGCGAGGTTCTGATTGACAGTGCAGCTGAGAAACGTGATTGATTAGCCAGAAGCGCAGCCCAGCAGATCAGCCTGCACTCGTGGCGGGAGTGTCAGGAAGGCCTAATTGCTTCACCAATAATAGCAGAGGAAACATTTATTTGTGCAAATATTATTTCTCATAGAAGCCCTGAGAATGAACATCCTGGATCTCAGGGAACTGTTTGTAAAATCAGCTCTAAGAGAATGTCCAACTTGTCGGTCACACCCCTGTCCTCACCAACCCAAATAAAAGAAATCCTAGTGTAACAGAAAAAAAAAGCACCCCGTGATTAGATAAAGTGAAGTGCATATAGACTTGCAGTTCAGAGGAAATGGAAGCACATGGGGGGCAGATGGCATGTGGTGGAAGAGAAAATTATGACTGTGATGTTGTAGCTGTTAGGTTTATC
The DNA here is from genome assembly GCA_004024805.1 of Geosciurus inauris. Taxonomy (NCBI): domain Eukaryota; kingdom Metazoa; phylum Chordata; class Mammalia; order Rodentia; family Sciuridae; genus Geosciurus; species Geosciurus inauris. The sequence goes on along the minus strand of PVHX01000865.1, from coordinate 120,332 downwards.
TCAAACTATCCAGTTTTCTGTCATTGGCACCTGCATATTTTAACGTTAGCTTCATTTTTATGCCTTTCAAAATTGCTAAATTATTGGGGGGAAAATCAGCAACACATTTTTTTTTTTCAATTGACTGGAATAAATTTTTATTTGGGGGCTAGTGTAATGATTATTCTTCAACAACACACATGCATATGTAATTGAATTATATTTCTGGTGGGGGTGGTTATTTCAGTCTATTTTATTCTCTTGGAAAGAGGCCTCAAGCTCTGACTTTAATTATGCCACTCTTGTTTGCTTAAATTGATTTTGAATATTACTGCGATTATGTTTTGTTATGAATGTGTTTCCTCCTGGTTGAAATTAAGGTGGCACGTGAACCTCATGTTCTCAAAGGGGCTGCTTCCTCTTTGATTTTTTTCCATCTCAGGAATCTGAAATATGAATTGGTAAATAAAAATGTCAACAGGTAAGGTAAACAAGAAAATTTCAACATGTCAGAAGTTGTGACCTAAATTAGGGTTGAAAAATTCCCTAATTTGCCAAGAAAACTTATTTGATTTCAAATTCAGGAATCCAAATGGTTTCTTAACATTTCTAAGCTTCAGTTTTTTCCTCTGTAAAATGGAGATAAAAATACATCCTCTGTTTCTTTCCTGGGAGTATTTTAAGGATTAAATGAAATAAATGAGGTATTGCTATACAATGCACTTAGTTATCTTTATCAAAAAAAAAAAAAGAGAGAGAGAGAGAGAAAAAGAAAAAAAAATCAGACCCCTGACCAATTTATAGGGCTTTGGTTTGGTTGCTTTCCCTCATTTCTCTTTAGAGCTAAGAAACAGTGTTTGGAATGAGCTGTACTGCCTGGAGTGAATCCCAGGCTTACTGTTTACCAGTCAAATGACTGGTCAAATTATTTAAGATTTTTATGCCTCAGTTGCCTTATCTGTAAAATGGGGATAACTTTTATTACTACATTATAAGATTGTCTTGAGGATTAAATGAACTAATTAATATAGTATCAGCAGAAATGAGCCACTATGGAATCAGCGCTTAGACTACTATTTAGGAAGTGCTTTATAAATATTTACAAATATTATTTTCTCATCTCTCCTTTTTTTTTTTTTTGTACTGGGGATTGAACTCAGGGGCACTCGACCACTGAGCCACACCCCCAGTCCTATTTTGTGTTTTATGTAGAGACAGGGTCTCACTGAGTTGCTTAATGCCTCGCCATTGCTGAGGCTGGCTTTGAACTCGCGATTCTCCTGTCTCAGCCTCCCTAAGTGCTGGGATTACAAGCGTGAGCCACCGCGCCCGGCTTCTCATCTCTCCTTTTTGTGCACCTGCATGCTGCATGCTTTAAACCCGTTATATTACCCTTTGGTTGCCACCTTTCTCCACTCCCCTCAACTGAGGCTTTCTTTAAGCTCTGATTTTTTTCTGGGTTTTTATACTGTATTAGTTATTTATTTCTGCCTAATATCCTCCCCCCCAATTTGGCAGCTTAAAATAACAACATTTTTTTGTCTTACACAGTTTCTGAGTGTCAGGAATTTCGGAGCCGTTTAACTGAGTGGTTCTGGATCAGGGTCTCTCCTAAGACAAAGTGTAGGCCAGGGAAGCAGTTATCAGAAGACTGGACAGAGGATCTGCTTCCAATGGGGATACTCACAGAGTGGTTGGCAGGGGGCCTTGGGTTCTCAAAGCAAGACTCTCCACTGGGTGGCCTAAGCATTCTCAATATATTGCAACTGGCTTCCACCAAAAAAAGTGATCCAAGAGAGAGTGAGCAAGGCAGAATCCACAGAGCCTTTTACAATCTATCCTTGAAAGTGACGTACCATCATTCTTGCCATATACTTGTGGTTACACAGATCAACCTTGATACAATGGGTCGAGGACATGAATACCAAATGGCAAGATTCACTGGGGACCATCTTGGAATTTGGCTGCCGCATACATTTTACTCGTGTTGCATTTCATTTCTTCAAGACTCTCTGTAACTGCTCTACCATGGTGGTGCTAATGTGTTATCTGCAGAACCATTCTCTCCCTGAGAGCAGAGGTGGCATGGTGTAGCAGAACTTGTAGCCAAAGTTAGAGGCTTTGCAGCTAGACAGAACTGGGTTAGAATTCCCACATACTGCTTATAAGCTCTGTGGACATGAGCAATGACTTAGTCTCTCTAAGTCTTAGTGCCTTTTCTTAAAATGGTCACAATCTTTATCTTGCATGGTTGGGAGGATTAGCAATGTTACAGGGCTCAGAATGTTGGCTGGCATAGGAAGTGTTGACTCTAAGATAGCTATGATGATGATTTTTATCATATGTTAAGTAGCTAATGGTTCTCTGATTCCATATAATCAATAGTTTATCTCTTTAAAAATGAGTAAAGGACCTTAAAGAGTGATTGAATTAAGGAGTTTTAGGCCCCATGGTGTGATGGGTTATAAGAACTTTTCAAAAAAGTGTGTGCATATGTGAGGGGACATTTCTCATAAATCATGCTTGTGGCTTGCTTCTTCAGTCTGAAAACCTGACTCTCTCAAAGGCCAGTGAGTTTTAGCCAGGCTAAGGGTGAGAGTACCACTTGGGACTGGGCTATGCTGGACTTACCCCTGAATTGCTAATGATGGTAGAAATGTTCATCACAGGTTGACCTCTCAGCTCTCATTTTCAGGAGTTTCAATTTCCTTTTCTTAAAGTCCCTCTGTGTTCTGGGTACTCTATTAAGCATATCACTTATGTTCTGTCATTTAACCTGCCAATGAGCCTTTGAGATAAATGCTATTATAATACTCATTTTGAAGATGAGGGAACATTGGGATCAGAGACATAAAGAAACATGCTGACGATGACACAGCTGATTGTGTCACCTGCATAAACACCCGTTGCTGATGGTTTAATTCCTCTGAAATGGAGCAGTAAATTGAAGATTAGGGTATTTGCAGTACTAGGGTCATTTTCTAGAGGCCAAATAGTTTCTGAATAGTGTCACTTGCTTTTGGGAGTTTCAAGAATGTTACTCTTGTAGAACCTAAATGTCTGTCTTTGCCCAAGAGGCCACACCTTTTCTTTTCTTTCTTTCTTTAATTTTGTTTTGAAGTGTCTGAAATAATTTCCACTTGACATAGATGGTTTCACACACAAGTTGAAAATAACCACAACAGAACCAAGTGACTTGGCATTTTTAAAAGTTATTCTTCCCCTTGCAGAATTCTCAGCATATCTGAAATGCACCATTCTCATCAATATTTAAAACATTTAAGACTTTATGGAATCAGCACTCCAACAAGCCCTTGGCTACGTGGTCTCTCACAGGTGGTTTGGGACATCTGCCTGGCTCTGACCCAGCAGAACCATGTCCCAGTCCTGTGGTGAATTTCCTCTGTGCTCCCAGGCCCTGGACTCTTCTCCTCCCACCCAAAGCCAGATCCTCAGGGGGTAGAAAATGAATGGAAATAAACACAGCTGGGCTTTGGTTTGAAAAACAATTGCCAGGGATTTGTCACTCTGGTTTTTTACTAGTTGCTAGCCTATTTATTTCTTGATTTTTTTTGATTTATAAAATTGTACCCTTTGTGATTCATTTGCTCTGAGCTCAAGTACTCAGCAAAATAGAGACCCTAAAACAAAACAGCCCCAAATGGAGACTAGCACATTTGAAAAGTGCAATCACCGCCCAGCAGGCATATTCAATTTGGGTGAGCACGTGAATATTCTACACCGGCTCTATGAGAGAGAGGGAGAAATTTTCTCTTTCAACATGGAGTGGGGTTGATTATAACCTCCTCTCTTCATCAAAGCTAAGAGCAACATTTTTTTTTCTTTCCATTTTCCTTTCCTCATCCACATGGCCAAATACGATATAATGTCAAAAGGAAGCCCCCTGGGACTGAGATTCAGGAATAGACTATATGCACTTAAAATGTTTGAATAGATGCATAAAAACAGAATGGATTGCCTTTGAATGAGCATACCGGTTACCAAGCCAGCATCTCACTTCTGAGGTTTTGCAATTTCTTCTTTCATGAAGTGACTCTGCCAGGGTCAGCCATCAGCATGCAAAGAAAAGATGCTCAGAGACAAGAAAGGTACTGATCCTAGAGGAGAATTGTTTTGCAGGACCGCCTTTTCCCTCCCAGCTCAGGACTGTGCTTATTGGGGTTTCTCCTATTCATAGGTAGCTGTGACAGTTTAGCTTTGCATTTGAGCTAGAGGATTTCTGTTTCTGAGTCTTTCCTAAGAGACATTTGCAATTATTGCAATTTGTAGGAAAATAACCAGGGTGGCTGCACCTCCCCACCTTTCCAGAAATTTCAGTTGACCTTCGCATTTCTCATTTCATGCGAGAAGAGGCATGATTTATGGATCCCGCTTGGGTTCAGAATGTAGCTTAAAGGAATACATTACTAACAGGAGTCATGAGTGCCACATTACCTATTTTTAGATAGGCGAATCTTAATTGGAAACATAACAAATAGAAGATGGGGAGGAAGAGTGGAAGAGAAGGCTGTGCTTTCTCAATTGGGAAACGCTTACCTGGGGGTTTCAAGTTTGATCCTTAGTGATGTGCTTCCCCTTCGTTTCATTGGCACATGGTTACCTTGATGAATCCTGGGATGTGGGAGAAAGCTTTAATTTTTTCCCCCTTCTCTGCCTTTTTGAGAAGAGGTACCTTAGAAGGCAAATATGTTTTCTCCCTGACTGAGCTAATTTTATCCCATCCCATTATCCTCCATTGATTTGCTTTCCCGGGTTTTGAATGAATCTGAGATATATGTTGCTGTTTGGGTACTTCGTGACTCCTGCATAAATACTAGTTGTTGATGCTTTAATTTCTCTGAAATGGAGCAGTAAATTGAAAAGTAGAACAAAACCAAATATTTGTAGTACTAGGGTCATTTCCCAGATGACTAGAATCGCTTCTGAGAAAGGTCACATTAGGGGTTTGAAAAGTTCCTGTCTTGTAGAATCTAAATAGCTTTCTCTGCCCAAGAGGCCACACCTTTTCTTTTCTTTTTAAAAAAATCTGTGTAGCAACTTCCATTTGACATTCGTGGTATCACACAAATGTTGAAAAGAAGAGCGACAAAATTAAATGACTTGGTCTTTTAAAAAGTTATTTTGCTCTTTACAGAATCCTCAGCATATCTGAAATGCACAGTTCTTATAAGTATTTAAAAGACTCCAGCCTTTATGGGAGAATCATTTTCATGCCAAATGCTTCTCTCCACTTGAAGTTTAGCTCAATGGATAAAAGAAAGGGAGCCTGAGAGTTGTAAAGAGACACAAAAGGGAAAATTGATTTGGAAAAGGTTTCTTCTTTTCATGTTTTGGGCTTGGTGGGTTGTTAGGTGTGCATGAATGCCTCAGTAGGATGTTGTCTGATTATAGCCTGGCTCCCACAGCTGTGGAATACATTAACACAGTACGACCCCATGTCACTCACTGACAAGGATAGCCACGGCACCAAAATCTAACATGTTTCACAGGGAAAGAGGTGGGAGTACTTTTACTTTACAATGATTTCCATGAACACGAAGGATTCAAATTACTTCTACAAGTCCTGTCTGAGAGGCTAATGGATTTATATGGAACAGTACGGTTTTGTCATCTCCAAAGCTATCCTCAACTCTGCAGGGAATGATGAAATTTTACTCATTTTTGTACACCTGGAGGCCGGGAATCAACTGCATTGAATGTCTGTTAGGTACCAGGCACAGACCCAGGTGCTTTGCAGACGTCATCCCAGTCGGTTAATTATCACAGTGTGGGGAGATAGTCTTATCTCCTTCAGCGTCAAATGAGGAAACAGAGGCTAAACCCCAATATTGGGAACACACTGGGAATGCACTATCTTGCACTGAGTTGCACTGGTTAAGAGTGGGGTCTTTAGAGCTAGACTGCCTAGATCTGAGTCTCTGCTAGGTCACTCATTGGCTGTTTGACTTGAACAGATAATTGTGCTCATTAGCTTCAGTTTCCTCAGATCCTAAAATGGGGATACTAACAGTCACTTATTCAGCCCATAAGAGGAGCATAGTCCATGTAATGACCTACTATTTTATTGTTATTGTTTCAGTTAAATGGATGGGTGAATGAATGAGTGTTTATTAACTTTCATAAGTCTATGAACTGTAGTGTTAATTGTGCTCCTAAAAAAGTTTGGAGCCAGGAGTAGCAACTTTCAGTCATTGTTGGCCCTGGTGCAAGATGTATAAACTGAATTTGGAGCTTTTAGAACCCTAGCTCTGGGTCTCTGCTTCTGGTGACCTGAGATGGTTGGCTGCCATTGGCCCTGGGGTGTTCAACCACTGAGCCACATCCGTAGCTCTTTTCACTTTTTATTTTAAGACAGGGTCTCACTAAATGGCTTAGGGCCTCACTAAATTGCTGAGGGTGAGCCTTGAACTTGTGATCCTCCTGCCTCAGCCTCCCGAGTCACTGGGAATACACGTGTGTCCCACCATGCCTGGCCTGTATTAGGTTGAGTTCAGCCTCTTTGTTTATGTTGAGCATGCACATACTGATGGATGTTAAATCCATTGTTGTTGCTATTGATATTTAATATCATGCTAGTTTTTGCAGATGAAATTCACTCCTCTGTAATGTGAAGAGAGTTTTCTATAAGGTGAGGAAATGGTGGGAAGCCCTATCCTGTGGTGTACGGGACAAATAAAAACAAATAATTTCCAGGAGTTAAATCTTCACTCTCCCTGAGGCTCCCTAGGTGCAGTAGTTTATTTTCATTATGTCTCTTGTAAAGGCATCACCAATATTAACAATGTGAACAAAACAAACTAACGTTTTTGTTTGCTACCATCTGAAAGTTCCTTAGGGCCCATAGACTCATTTACGAAAATTCATGTGCACAAAACTCATTTGCAAAAGCAAATAAAGTATGTGATCACAAATGCTCTTTACCTGAGTGGCCTAGGGGAGTACTGAAAAGGCATTTGTGCCTTTACACTTATTCTCTGCTGTGTCTTATCAGCATGGGCCTCCTAGCCTCCTTCCAGATGAGCCCCCATCAGGCCACATTATGCAGGTGACTTGAACCCTTTGGACTCTTTTGTTTTGGTACTGGGGGTTTAACTCAGGGCGCTTGACTGCTGAGCCACACCCCCAGCCCTATTTTGTGTTTTATTTAGAGACAGAGTCTCACTGAGTTGCTGAGGCTGTCTTTGAACTCATGATTCTCCTGTCTCAGCCTCCCAAAGTGCTGGGATTACAGGTGTGCACCACCACGCCCAGCTTCCTTTGGACTCTTGTGTAACTCAGATGGCTGTTACATTGCTGCACTGCTTTGTGAGTTTCCTTTTGTGGAAAATATCATCAAATCCTAGTGTCCTGTGTTCTTGAAAATACCTTTGAAAGTTCATTCATTAGGAGGTCTAACCAGGGAAATAATTTTTATATTTAGATAAATTTGGACTTTAATGTCTTTTTGGGTTTGTCTATGCTGTTTCTCTCCTGGTGAAATTTTGGTTACATGTGTGATGGGTGACAATGTCTAGATAGGGATCAGAAGCCTGAATTGAGACAATTAGAAGAAGGAAATGCTTACATATAAATAGTACATAGAGATAACTGAAAAATACCAGAAAATTTATAAAAATATCAAATTTGGAGGTTTTTTCCCCATCACTTAAAATACCTGAGTCAAGGAAGAGGTGAGACAAATATATATATATATATATCTGACAGACATTCTGATACACAACTGTTATTTTTCTCAGTATTTAAATTTATGGCTTGTTTTAGGCTGATTGGTTGACTTACACATTCAATACCAAAATATTACAGGCTCCACCAAATTACACAAAATTTATTGAACACCAAAATATTACAGGCTCCACTCTGGATGGCAAGGATATGAACAAAGCAAATACAAAATCCTGCCTTTGGTAAGTATATATTCTAAAGAGCGGGAGGATTTAGGAGAGTAACATACATATATACATATATTTGAAGTTATTTTTTATAATTTTTATTTTTGATTAACATGTATTTATTGTTCATATTAATGGGGTTCAGTGTGCTATTTCCACACATGCATTCAGCATGTACTGCTCAAATCCAGCCTCCCTTTTATCCACCTTTCCTTGTTTATATCCTTCCAACCTCTATTAATTACTCTTCTGTATTCAGGTTGACTGTAACTGCCTTATGAGAGAGACCATGTGGTACTTATCTGTGTATCTGGCTCATTTTACTTCATATAATATCCTCCAGTTCCATCCACTTTGCTGCAAATGCTAGGATTTCATTCTTTCTGGCTGCATACTATTCCACCATGCATATTTGCCACATATTCTTTATCTATTCATCTGTTGATGGGTGTCTAGGCTGATCTCATATCTTAGCTCTTGTGAATAGTCCTGCAATAGACATGGATATGCAGGTATCTTTTTGGTAAAGCAGCAAAATATTTTGAATATTTTGCTTCTTGTTTTTTCACCTAGATATTGCTGATCATATTTTATCAAAAAGTTATTAAATATCCTTTATGGTCTGAATTCTGAAGTATAATTTTATCAATTTCAGGATCCTCAGCTATTTCTCACAAATTCTTAGAAATAAGTAGGAAAAATGACATTTGTATTCTGGTTAAACCTTAATGGAATTCATCCACTCCACTCAGAATAACTCTTTTTTCTGGCAACATTTTTCTTTCTTTTTTTCAGTTTAAGAGGCATCAGCAGTTTTCCTGTTAAATACTCATTGACTCCTCTGGAGACACCTGGTTGTAGATGATGCTATTTCACGAAGCATAATACTAGGTGGTTATGGTCACTGACTATAAGTGAGAATCATTAGGTACTGACTGAAATTTCTACACACCAGGTGTCACCTTAGTTGTGAAAAGTGTAATAAGTACTTGGTAATATGTTCTAGTAAATTTTATAAACAATGAATGGTTTTTTAAAAATTGCATTTGCTGGGTGCAGTGGTGCACGCCTGTAATCCTAGTGGCCGGGAGGCTGAGACAGGAGGATGGCGAGTTCAAAGCTAGCCTCAGCAAAAGCAAGGCGCTAAGCAACTCAGTGAGATGCTGTTTCCAAATAAAATACAAAATAGGACTGGGGATGTGGCTCAGCGGTCAAGTGCCCCTGAGTTCAGTTCCCAGTACCAAAACAAATAATAAATAAATAAATAAATAAAATAAAAAAATAAAAATTGCATCTGATCAAAAGCAAGGTTATTTTTACAAAGATATTAGAATAATGTCAATCTTACTCTTCTGTATTCTTGTGTGCTTTCTTGGGTAGGAAGGAAGGGGGATAAATTATAGCTAGCTCCCTGCAAATTATGCAGAAATCAGGGTATGGTTGTTGAGCTCAGCAAACACCTGTCATAAGTCAAGAAGGAACAAAGAGATCGATAGACTTGATGTTCCCATAAACTTCTCCAAAAGCCCTGTCCAAATCCTTAGAGGAGCTACTAATTGCTAATGAGTTGCAAAGTTGGATTTTACATCTCATCTCTTCTCATTTGTTTTTTGCAACCCCCAGGTGGAAGTGTCAATCAAAAGGAACATGCTAAGGTGGGGAAGGAGAGAAAAGATGAGGTAAAGATGAGAGGGAGAGTTTATTCCAGGCAGATAAATAGCTCGTGAATAAGTGCATCTCCTGCCCTAAGGAAGATGTAATAAAATAAAATAGAAAATGAGTTCTTTTCTGTTTCAGATTCAACCATTCCCTTAACCAATTCTCTGTTTACCTTTTGCTCTGTTGGTCCTTGCTACTGAGAAAATCCAACTGTTTTCAAAGAACACAGTCAGTGTTGTGTTTCAGCTAGTCTTGCTGTCTTGATGTAAATACTATCAATTGTAGCCTGTCACATCTTCCTCCACTGAACAAGTGAATTGCTTCTCCACACTGGAGTTCCTCCAAAGATAACACAAGCAGACAGACGGCATCTCACACTGGGAACTGTAGCAGCTAGGACACCAGGAGGTAGTCAGATGTACCACCACAAACAAATGTTTTCCAATTCCCCAAATGAAGAAACACACACACACACACACACACACACACACACACACACACACACACACGAAAAGGAAGGAGCTACTATAACTGTTGGAGGAGAGAATCCAACAAAGAGTTAAATATAAGTGAAAGAAAAAGCCAGTTGTTTATTCATCTGGCTATATAGAAAGACCTCCCACAATTTCAGTCTCAGTGGGGCATACAACCCTGGATTCCTGTGTCAAAATGTATTTGTTAAACAACTTTGCTCTAACAAGCTCAGGACCGACACAGAATAACTCTTTCTATACCTGCCTCCAATTAGGTGCATCTGTGCACTTTCTACTCTCTCCTCTCTGCAGGGAGGAGGCAGGTTTTTTGGAACCATCTCCAGTCTCTAGGAGGAGTGGGATTTAAACATATAGGCAAGGATGATGCCTCCAGAAGCCTTCCGTGTTTCCAAAGAAAGTTCTTAGTCTTCTCTGTGTAACATAATCCCCAGGGGCTTTCGGTATTGTTAAGCCCAAATCCCCATAGTGACCATTTCAGCCCCTTTCTAGTGTGATCCTCAGTGAACACTGGTTCCTTATCAATGTTTATAAACCTTAGTTTGCCTTCTTTGACAAGAGGCAGAATCCACAGTGAATGAAAATGATTCAAAGTCACATCGGCTTTTCTCCAATGAATTAAGAAGCTGTGAATAATAATTTTGGTGGTTGCTGAGAATTCCAGAATTCAGCCAATTCTATATAAATGGAAGGGACTCCCTAGATATCCAATTACATATTTACATGCAATTAGTCTGTTGAGGAGTATCATCTTGTTGGGATTTATACCAACATAAAATGGTTTTATTTTCCCACTCATAGCTTTCAGCTGTATTGTGGTGAATACCACTTTACTGCTGGGATGTAAGTTCCTTAGCAACATCTAATTTCCTGTCGTTTTCAATTATTAGTATAGTCTCATTAGGGTATTTAAGACCTGGTCCTGTTCATTTGAAAAAAATTAATCTCAAATTTGATTCAAAGTGCATCCTCTGAACCCCACAGTTATTTGGAGCGAATGTGTGTGTGGGGTTTTCACTTTTGGAGGGTGGGTGTGCTCTGATTCTGCTACCTCCTTGCCTTCCCTCTTCCAAGACCTAGTTCCTCTGGTGTTGGGGGGCTGATGGGAGGGTGGAGGCCAAGGTCTCTTTATATGATTGCTGGAGTGTCAGAGGTGGGCAGGTTGCAGGCATATTCACTGTGGTTCAGTTTCTTTCTAGGATGTTCTTCGGCCTCCTGGGAACTGAGAGGAACTGAATGGGGTGGGACTTCTCTATCTTCCTTCCAGGTACAACATATTGGATCTCCCAGAAATCTCTAGGTTTTGCCGGGCATTAGGCTGCACATTCATGTGAATCTCAAATTTCAGAGGACACATGTCATGGGGTCCCCTTTCATCCTTCATTAGTGGACTGTACTCCTAGGCTTCTAAACACTCTCCCAGGGACTGTCTGTCCCTCTTCTTTTCTGGATGCAGCATGATGTTGGGCATGAGGTCCTGCTGCTCAGCAAGGGTCCAGCTGGGAAAGTCGGAAAAGCTTCTAGCAGACATCTACAATCCCTAGAAATGATGTCAGGAAGCAGCCTGCCCTCCTTTCTTAGAGAACATGCCCTTCCTGTCAAACACTGCCCTCCCCACAGTACTCACAGTACTCACTCATAAGCACTCCTATTCCCTATTAGACTGGTGTGCCAAGTCTGGAGATGGGATGGGAAAAGTGGTATAGGAGGAGTTTGTTGGTGGCAGGGTCATTTCTGATGCCCCCTAATGGGCTCTGTAAGGAGTTGGCTTCAGCTGCTGGGGGCCTTTTCAGGAATGTAGAGTACTTAAGTGACTTCAGTTTTAGATCAGAACAAAGTTTTAAGATGCTGAAATATGTCTGTTAGACATTCATTATAACATGTACACATAGAGAACTGCCAAATGATATTCAGGTATATATCCAAGGCCTGCAAAAGATCAGGACACCCCTCTGGCACCCTTGTCAGATGCAATTCATTAAAAAAAAAAAAACCCACATTAACCCATAATGAGTACAAAGAAATACAACACATCTAATTTCCCGTGACTATAATCTTTATTTTTCCAAATGTTAAATTTCAAAGTATTAAAAAGTATGTTGGTGCCCCTACATTCCTATTGTTCCAAACATATGTTTATTTGGGGAACCCAGCACTATCTCACAGTGTCACTGAGGAGGTTAAAGGAATGAATATATGTAAAGGTGCTTTTTGTGATTTACAAATACATGCTAGTGTTACAATGGCATGTTGGCTGTACGTGAGACATTCTATATACAAATGAACTTGCCTTCAAGCCTCGTTTTAGTTTGATATGAAAATGAATGATGTCCAAAGTAAAATCGTCATTTTAGTGGCATCTTGAGCCAGATTGACTAGGTTTTCAGCCTGACTCCATGATTCCAGACAAGTTATTTAATCTCTCTTAGCCTCAGTCTTCTTATCTGTGTAATGAGGATAATAACAGTATCTACCTCATGAGTTGTAGGTCTTAACAGGCCATTTAACAAAAAGACATTTAATCTTAAAAAACTGTCAGTTACATAGTAATCTCTTGAATATTACCTCTTATTACATACATGTATGCACTACATAGAAAAATGGGATTTTCTTATTTTTTTCCTACATTTTAGATATTTTCAATAGAAATGAAATGATAAAAGTAGCCCTTATTTTATGATGAAGTTGATTTAAAAAATATTTGTCTTAAAGAGTTGCCTGGGGCAGAGGGTTACAGGGATATGAGAAATCTCGCCATGTGACCAGAGGTGACTTACATGGGATCAAATAGCCATATCACTTAGCTGACCTTGTAATCAATGGCAGGTTAGCCACCCAGGCAGGGCAGGTGAGAAGACACAGATGAGAATATACACAACTATCTGTATTCCCAAGATTGTGCTGCTGGACATTCATTATTAAGTACTAGCGTTTCAGTCTCTCTTCCTAACCTGATTCCTATGTAATCTTTTTGTTTTTAAAAGTTTTTTGGTTGTTGATGGTCCTTTATTTAATTTACTTTTTTATTTATTCATTTATATGTGATGCTGAGAATCGAACCCAGTGCCTCAGGCATGCTAGGCAAGCGCTCTACCACTGGGCTACAACCCCAGCCCCCCATGTAATCTTTCTGCAGCTGGTTGGCGATGTTCAGCTCCCCCGGTTTGGAACGCTGCGTGTTTGCAGATGGATACTGAAGGGAAAGTTTGACCTAACGATTCTTTTCAAATGGCTTCTCGATATTTCATTTACTGTTTCAGCCTCGTTGCTTTCCTACCTTCTGAGTAGTACAGTTCTGATTAGCTTTATTGGCCTACCTGACTCAAATTGATTTAGCTCAATTTTCTGGATGCAGAGGCAGACCATTTATATATTTATTTCCTTGCATCCTTTCTATTTTTATCTTTCCATATCAGACTTTCATTCTAAATTCATCATGGATGCTAGTAGTTAGCAGTTTTTATCTTCCTAGCAAATATTTGCCAGGTTGTAATTTTTTGTTATCAACAGCCAAGTTTAAATAAGGCTAATCTTGTTCTAAAATGGTTTATATAAACCCTAAGTGTTAGTATGTAGAGAAAGTAAATGTTAATTTCTAGTTTTTTGTTCAGTATGTTTTTTCCCCTGATTGCTCCCAGGTAATGCCATTATTATTGTTGTTGTTATTTTTAAAAATAAAAACAACTGGGAGTCAGTAGGAACCACATTTGGATCTGAACTTAAACAAAATATTCTGACAAGAGCACTGAAATATGTAGAGGGTTGAGGTTGGGAGGACAGGGAGGGATCTATTTGGTAGCTGGTCTTGTTATTGTCCTCTTTCTTATTCACTACCACAGAGGATTACTCTGAATGATCCCAGCTCCTTGAAGGTGTCCTATAGCTGCAGTGACCCTGGCTGGCATTTGCCTTCTTGCTTGTGCATGGACTCCTATGGTGACCTCCCATCATAGGCTGGATTATTAGATTGCTGGGGTGGAAATCCTGGTTGTATGTATAGAGGTTTAAAAAGAGGACCATTGACTCAACAATTATCTTGGGCCACCTGTGGGGAGCAGAGCAGGGGCTCTGGGTGGGAAGGTGGAAGTGTATATATTTCCATGTGTTGTGCATATGTATTTGTTGACTGCAGGGACAGTTTTTGATGAGTGGCCAGGGTGGCAGTAGGGGCTGTGTAACACGTTATAAGAGGTTTTCTCAAATCTTAATTCACTTTCAGAAGAGGTATCTCGATCAGAGGATAAATTCAGGTTCTAGTCTCTCAATCAACCGTCTACAAAAGTACATGTCTATATTCCCTTCCTCCTGCTGGTCCCAGGATACTTTGGGGATCCATCCATGTTCCTTGCTCATGCTGGTGGCTACTATTAGAATAGTACTTCCTTCTCACCTTTTCATCAGGAAACCTACAGATCTCCAGCTGTGCTCCAGCTGTGTTTTCCCCAGGAAGCTCTCCGTGACTACTCTAGTCCAGGCTGACTCTCAGTAGTCCAACCCAGTGATCAGCATAGAACTACTTGGGGGCCAAGTAAAGAAGATGCTATTAGAATATAACTATGTCCATTTGTTTACTTATCATCTATGGCTGCTTTTGAGATACAGTGGCAGTATTGTGACAGAGACCAATCACATAACCCACAAGCCTAAAATATTTACTTTTTTTTGGTACCAGGGTTTGAACTCAGGGGCACTCGACCACTGAGCCACATCCCCAGCCCTATTTTGTGTTTTATGTAGAGACAGGGTCTCACTGAGTTGCTTAGCACCTCGCCATTGCTGAGGCTGGCTTTGAACTCACGATTCTCTTGTCTCAGTCCCCCAAAGTGCTGGGATTACAGGCATGTGCTACTGCACCTGACTGAAATATTTACTTTTTGGCCCCTTACAGGAAAAATTTGCTGACCCCTGTCCTAAACTGAGAGGGATTAACGTGTGAACCTTTTAGTATGACCTGCAATAAATGCTCCATATTTTGTGGTTTGCCAGATTCTCACTTTTAAATTCAGCATAGTCTTTTAGTATTTGCTGGACATTTTGGGCACTGAACAAATAATCTCAAAATTACACTTGGAAATTGGAGTGAGTCTGGGCAGGGGACAAAGAGAACCTACAAGGCAATTTTATTGTCAAGGGACAATATTTATTATTGTCATCTTGTCATTGCTGAAACGACATTGAGAGCACAGCTTTGTACCTAAACCCACAACCCTTATTTGTTATCAACCTCAGTTTAAAAATATAACTTTGAACAAATTTCTATAGATCTTTATACAGGATGTGCATTGATATAACATAATTTAAAAAGTTAAGCTGGGCGCAGTGGCGCATGCCTGTAATCCCAGCACTTTGGGAGGCTGAGACAGGAGAATTGCGAGTTCAAAGCCAGCCTCAGCAATGGCGAGGTGCTAAGCAACTCAGTGAGACCCTGTCTCTACATAAAACACAAAATAGGGCTGGGGATGTGGCTCAGTGGTCGAGTGCCCCTGAGTTCAATCCCTGGTACCAAAGAAAAAAAAAGAAAAAAAGAAAAAAAAAAGTGAACTGGAAGTTCAAACACACACACACACACACACACACACACACGCAGGATTAGCATTTATTTAAAAAAAACATACCTGATGGAAACCTTTTGGGCACTCAGGTGTTCTACTTTATGAGAATCTGACTTTCATTAAGATCAGAATACACTTAGCTCAGTGGTTCAAAGCTAGATTCACTTATTTTCTTCTTTCCTGTCTAGTGGCCAACCCATTCCCAGGGTGGAATACACAGAAGAAGAAACTAAAACTTGGGGTATTGTATTCCGGGAGCTCTCCAAACTCTATCCTACTCATGCTTGCCGAGAATATTTGAAAAACTTCCCTTTGCTAACTAAATACTGTGGCTACAGGGAGGACAATGTGCCTCAGCTTGAAGACGTCTCCATGTTTCTGAAAGGTAAGTCTTCATACAAGATGTCTTGTCTTGGCCAGTAGTCTTATTTGCCTTTCAAACATAGCATGCATAGCAGCAATGATCTTTTTTATTTTTTATTTTAAGCAATGGTCTTTATACAAAAAAAGAAAAGTAGTGATTTAAAGAGAAGCATTGGATCAATAATTACATGTGGGCCACCTGTGGGAAGCAGACTAGAGACTCTGGGCAGGGAGAGGACTCTGCCATTTATACAGTGTGGAGCTTGCAGAAGTCCCACTCTCTTTGATTGGCCATTACACATGGTAAACCACAAAGAATATTTGCAAGTACAGTTTTTTTTTTTTTTTTTTTCCTGATCCAGGAACTACTCTGTGGGGCTGTTTGGGTATGGAATGATGACAAAGGTGACTTTTCATTTGCTTTGTTAAAAACCATGTACTAGAGGTGGGCATGGTGGAGCACCCTTGTAATTCCAGCTGCTTGGGAGGCTGAGGCAGGAGGATTGCGAGTTCCAAGCCACCCATAGCAACAGTGAGGCACTAAGCAACTCAGTGAGACCCTGTCTCTAGGGCTGGGGATGTGGCTCAGTGGTTGAGTGCCTCTGGATTCAATACCTGAAAAAAAGAAAAAAAAAATGATGTACTGGAGCTGGGTGTGGTGGTGCACACCTGTAATTTCAGCTGCTTAGGATGCTAAGGCAGGTGTATCACAAGTTCAAAGCCAGTCTAAGTAACTTAGCAAGGCCCTAAGCAGCTTAGTGAGACCCTGTCTCAGAATTAAAGATAAAATGGGCTGGGGATGTGGCACAGTGGTTAAGTGCCCCTGAGTTCAATCCATGATACCAAAAAAAAAAAAAAAAAAATGTACTTGCTGGATGAAGAAATATTATGGATAATGGTGAATTCCTCTGGGGCAAATCGGTCAGTGCATCAACCAATCAATACTTTAAAGTATAAATTGTATGTCAGGGACTGTACTTGTTGGTGGTACAGTGGTGAATAAGATGAGCTATAGAGAAACGTCATTTCAATTCTGCATGCATGGTCTCTCCCCATTGACCCTCCTGGAACAACAAGTAGGAACTCTGGGGCTCTTGTGAGGGATGGGGAGGAGGCAAGGTTTCACAGTGGTCCTACTTCCCTTTCTGCTCTTTGTGGTTAACTCCTTTTCCCTCTGCTCTTTTCTTTCTTCTTCCTTTTCAAGGCCAATGGTTGGAAAAGTAAAAGTTATGATTCTGTTTCCTTTCCTGAAACTTGCCTCCTTGCCTGTCTCCCCTGTTTCCGTCAGCAGTATTTGATTCTCTACGCTCACCAAGCTTGCCCCCAAGGACTCCTCTGAATTCCTGCCCATCCTCTCTCCCTCTCATACTTAACTAGTCTTTGTATTAGTATCTTGTTGCTACTGTAATAAATTACAACAAAGTGTGTGACTTACAATAGCACAAATGATTATCTTACAGTTCTGGAGATCAGAGGTCTAAAATCAAGGCATTGACATCGTGTTCCTTCTGGAGGCTTCTGTTCCCTGCCTTTGCCAGCTGCCAAAATCTACCTGCGTTACTTGGCTTGTGGTCTCTTTGTTGCATTGCTCTAAACTCTTGCTTCCATGGTCACATCTCCTCCTCTGACTAGGATCCTACTACCTCCCTCTTAGGAGGACCCTTGTGATTATAATAGCCCCATCCAGATAATCCAGGATAATCTCCCCACCCCATGAACCTTAATTTAATCACATCTGCAAAAGCCCTTTTGCCATGGCAGGTAGCATGTTCACAGATTCAGGGGATCAACACACAGGCATCTTTGAAGGGCTATTACTCAATCTCCAACTAGTGCCGCATCTAGCTTTGTGACACCTTATAAATCTGTTCTTTTCCCCCCTCATTCTACTGTCACAATCCAAATTGAGGTGCCTATCATTTTACAACCTTCATGCCTATGGATTTTTCTTCCCCTTACTCTCCTGCCCAGTGCTGCCACATAAATATTGCTTTCTAAAACATTACTTTCTCGCTGACAGCTCCGCTCAGAAACTATCAGTGCTTCCCTGTTGTTTTTATTGGCAAACTTTTTTTTGGTAAGGACTAGATAGTCATTATTTTAGTTTTTATGGGCCAAAAGGGAATATCAAGGATATTTTTGGGTCCTTACATAACCATTTTCATGTGCTTATTTAAAAAATGTACAAACCGGGCGGCAAATGATGTAGCCAAGTCTAAACTGGCCAAGTTTATCTCCTCTGTGGCTGCCTTGTACATACTGTGGGCTCTCCCTATGGGCTCTCTAGACTTTTGATTCCTGGAAAAGCTCTGTCCTTTACCAAAAACATCATCTCTTCTCCACCTATTCAAATTCTACCTGCAGAACTCAGAGCAAGTCCTACCTCCTTTATGAATTCTGATTGTCACAGCCACCACCGTCTCTCCCCCTGATTCCAGTCAATACATCTATGTATCAGGAGAAAGCTTTGCAAAGCTTTATAGCTGGTACACTGATCCTGCAATGTGTGAACATTATCCACTATACATGTTTGTTTCTGAAGAAAAGAAATTGAGAATCACTGATCAGTATCACTTAATTAGCACCTAATTACATAATGCCTTCTGTTGTTGTTTAACTAGATTATATTGTCCCTAATGGCCCTATGGTCATGTTCCTCTTTGTTTCCCACAGAGTTATGTGTATACTATATTTACCATGAGCTCTTCTGTTTATATATGGGGTCTACTTTTTACTGTAGTGTTACTCAATACAGTAAAAGTGGTAATTAGAATGCCATCTCTCTCTCTCTCTCTCTTTTTTTTTTTGCTATATCTGACTCCCAAATTAATATTTCCATGAGAGACTATATGGAGTTCAGTTTTCATTACTCATTGGCACATAGCAAGTCATATGTAAATGTTTGTGTTTTAACTTTTTAATTGACTCACTTTAAAAATACCTAATTTATTTGAAAACTCCTAAAGCAATGATGACTACAGATTTAACATTCTTGATATCATAATTTCATGTTTTCCCCTAATTTACATAAAAATGAAATTTGTAATTATTAAAATAAAAAATATTCTGTGTATCACCACTCATGTGCCACATGTGGGATATACTGGCTTGATGTATGTAATATAGGAAAAGAAGAAAATATACTTATCTTTCTTTATATACCATGGGGAACAATCCAAAGTGAAACTTTTGTAATGAACACAATACTGCTCGAATTATGGTTCTGAGGAGGCCTGAGAAGAATGTTATTTTCATGTAGGTTCCAGAAATCTCAGGATGAATTTGTTTCATAAACTTAGTTCTTACTTTTTAAGACCATTTCTAACCATTCTGAGGTGTTCTCCTAATAAGTTGAAGTTTTGGGAATTGGAGCCTCACCATATGGTAGAGGAGATAAGAATTTCCCTCCTGGACATTATGCCAAGTGAAATAAGCCAGGTACATAAAGACCAACACTACATGATCCCAATTATATCTGGAATCTAACAAAGTTGACTACATAAAATCAGACAAATGTGGTTATGGGGGTGGGGAGGTACAGGAGATGGGGAGATGTTGATCAAAGGGTACAAAGTTGGAGTCATCTAGAATGAATGTCTGGAGATCTCACAGTATGATGGCTAGGAGTTCTGTATAATGGAGATTTGCTAAAAGAGTAGATTTGATGTCCTTTTAACACACACATATTGACACACACACAGATAAGTATGTGAGGACAGGGATGTGTTAGCTTTGAAGTGGGATAACAGAAGTAGAAAATAGGTAAAAAGGAGACACAAAAGAGGGACAGGGGAAAAGGCTTTAATTCAAAAGTTCTGCATACTTTTCCCAGACTGTCACTTCCCATGCCAGTTTCTCTTACAGGCCTGTTACTCCCAAATCACAGAAAAATCTGTAAATCTACCTGTGTGTTGTTAATTAATCCTCTTCCCAATATATAGAGTAAGCAAAGGGAGATACAATGTCTTGAGGAACCTATAATTTAGGGGACTTTTTGATGCTATCTGTTGATCAGATAATAAAGACTGTGTCAGCTTAAGGATGCAGAGATTGAGCGAGACCACCAAAATCTGTTTTGAGATCACCAGACTGATAACATTCCTACAACCCTTTCCATACTCCCCCTACCTCAAGTTTCCTTTAAAAGAAGAGCTGGGGCTCCAAAAGTCATCTCTTACTCTTGAGATAGCCTGCATTTCCTCTTGAATGAGCACTCCTTGCTTTATCCCCAAAGGTGTCTTTCTCTTGAGGTGGCTGTCATTCTCCTTGATTATGTATTTGCTTTCCTAAATAAAGCTCAGCCTATGTTCCTGACTGGCGTGTGCTGAAACTCTTTCCTGTCACGTATGCCAAGAACCCCTCTAGTCCTGAGTCGAGTTCCCCCGTTTCTCAGGGAATTCCTCTAATCCTTCTTAGGAGATACCTCCTCTCCAGTGATAGCTTGACTGTGACAAGCATTTCCCTTTGTCTATGTCTATCAAAACATGTCTTATGCTTTAAATATATATGTGTATATTAAAAATATATGTATATAATTAAATAAATATATAATATTTAACCACTCTTGTGAGAGGAAGACAGAATAAAGCTGCCATTTCAAAATATATAATATTTTTATAAAATGTGTTTTAGAAAAAAATGGAAAGTTGTAAGATTTCTGGGCCTTCATTAGAGGGTAGCATTAGGTTACCCTGAAACTGAGAACACTGATGAACCTGAATGGCACAGGGTAATTGTATAGATTTTATTGTCCTCTTATTTTATTTCTCTTATCATAAATATGGCATGTGGAGCTCCAGGGTACCTCTTTAAATCTCAGTAATTAATATAGTATCACATAAAACAATAATACAAGATAAAGGAGTTAAGAGGTATCCATATAGTAAGCTGCAGAATGGACTGATCCCAAGATGCTAGTGACTTGCTGTGTGCCTTTGAACACAAGCAAAGGGCAGAGAGAATCCCCAGTGGTGGCTTTTAGAAAGACACCAGGAAATGTGTGATAATCATCACTTTAGATTTTAATCTTTTCCTGTGTCTTTGGGATTTCTTATCCTAATTTGGCTTCTGAATTGAAATCCCTATATGTATATATTTTAACTTAATTTTTTTTTTTTTTACGTTTCCCTTTTAATGAATGTCTTATTCCTGTGGGAACCATGATTTGTGAGAGTATCTTAGGCATCAGAAGCCCCAAACATGATAGTTGTTAACAGGATATGTCATTTAGTAGTCAAAAGTTTTAGAATCTTGTTTTCTGTGTTTCTAGAACATCCTTATAAGTAATAGCAATTCCTGCATGGGCCCTCGGGTTGTGTCAAGTTAATATTTAGTTGGCTCTTCTCTTATCTCTTTAGAGAGGTCTGGCTTCACGGTGAGACCGGTGGCTGGCTATCTAAGCCCGCGAGACTTTCTGGCAGGACTGGCCTACAGGGTGTTCCACTGTACTCAGTACATCCGGCATGGCTCAGACCCTCTCTACACCCCTGAACCGTGAGTACCACATTCAAAGCCAGGCTGGATGGAGACCACCACACTGTGGAGTGATCAATGATCACTTGACTTGGAAGTGACTTATGCCCTCTTTTACCTCCAGAATAGTTTCATCTTTCTAGGCAGTCAGTAATAGCCACACCCAAATATGACAGGGCTGATTGAAGGAGCAGATTTCTCAGCCCCCAAGTCCCTGATACTCTTGCTCTAGCTCATCTCTCTAACTTGAGCCCAGCATTGAACCTCCTGCTGGGCCAGCTCTGTATTCCTGATGAGGAAAGAATGGTTAGGGGGTTAAGTAAGCACAGACACATACCAGGACACAAACAACTCTCTAGGAGGCTCCTCTTCTGTCTGACAGTCTCACACACACACCATAGTAACTCGTTACTAAACCCTTCTCCTTTCATCTGTTATCACTCCAGACTCAGAACTTTGAGCTGTGTTTTCCCTGTCATCTTAGTTTCTTAAACACCTCCAGAGGTCTGCCCATCACCTCCAGAGACCTATGAGGTTTGTGATTCTCCTTCAGCTTTGCAAGATTTCCTTGAAAGAATCCTGCTTTGGGGCTTTCATATATTTTCTGCTGAACAATGGTGGGGTAAGTGGGCAGAGGAGCTATAGGTGGTGCCACACTGTGCTATCATGGGTGGGCAATGGGGGTCAGCTGCAACCCTCTCCCCAAATGGGTTAATTATTTGACCTCCTTCCACATGACTTTGCACAGTCTACAAGAGTCAAATAAATGCCTTGTATCTTTGTATGCTTTTTAAAAATGTGATGAATACATATTGGAAGGCTGCTATGTGCTTGGATTGTTTGGGAATGGGACAACAGACAACATCCCTGCCCTCCTGGGGGAATAAGGGAGACAATGGTTAGCACATAGACAGACAGGTAGAAATATGGGCAGGTGTAAGCTTGGAGTGTCACTATGCACTGTGAAAACAGAGTAGGGTGAGGAGATGGAGAGTCATGCTTGCAGCTTGTTTGGATTGGATCATTGGGACAGACTTGTGGCAAGTGACACTTCAGCGGAACCCAAATGTGAATTATTTCAGGATGGACAATTCCAAGCCAAGACAACAGCAAAGCAAAGATCCTAAGGCCAACAGCCCAAGTGGGTTTTCTGCCCCCTTGGGCTCCATTCACATGAGTGTCCCTCCCTTATCTTGCTCTAATCTGTTGCAGCTTGTTCTTCAAGCCACTCCAGTTATCACTTTGCTTATGATGCTGTTTTACTTGAATAAACTTGTGATTAATGGGCTGCCATGGTCTTCACTGGGGAGCAAAGAGCCTTTGAGGTTCCAGCAGTTAAGTAGCTGAAGTGGGCAGGGATTAGAACTGAGTCTCTGAAGCCCCACTCCCCCTCCTAGGCTGGCATGAGTCACTGGCCTGGTGGGTCCCTGCAGGGTCACTACATTGTTTTTCAGCTCTGTTCAGCTTCCCTGAAAGTGTTTGCAGGGTAAACAAAGGTTACTTATAGGACTCAAGACATTTGGAAAAGAAATGCTTCTTAGAGTGCTCAAAGGAGCGTTGTCAGAGTTAGAAAGGCAATCTCTAAATCTAGCCCAGAGGGTTTACAAATGGCCCTGTTTACAAATAGCAGGCACTTTGTTAGTTCCCTTTGAATAACTGGCCCTCCTGAGACCTGTGATAGCGTGCCAATAGGTATGCAGAGAAGAGGGCAAAGAAATGAGATTTTAGTCACAGAGGTCTATAAAATTTGGGATAATGTGTTACATTTTTACTAAAGTACTTTCAGCCAATTCATTCAGCAATATTTATGTGCAATGTTAGCAGGGAGGTGAGGTGAATTTAAAGATGAATAAAATATAGTGTCTTTATTTTATTTATTTATTTTAAAGCAGCTCACATTCTGGCAGGGGAGATAAAAACATAAATAATTAGGAAAGAGTGTGGTTAGGGCTATCATCAGGGTGTGCACAATGTGTTAGAGGAGCATAGAAGAGAGAGGGGACCTGAAAGTATTTTTAGAGATGGTGTGATCTGAATGGAGGTCTGGGAGGCTGAATAGAAATTTCACTTTTGGGCAAGGTCTGGTGGGGTGGAAAGGGAAAGAGCAAGTGCACAGCTGTGAAGGCATGCAGAAGGCATCAATGAACACGGAAGGCTTGGTTGAGCAGAGTGGTCAGGGTCCAGTTTATGTATTAGAGATGAAATGTATCTATAAGGCATATTTAAACCACCATTTGTCAAACTAGAACACCCAGGTTTCTTTGTGCAGGCCACAGGGAGCTCTCCAAGGTTCTGAAGCATGAGCTCAAGTATAGAGAAAGATGACTAGGGATGGGGACTGCAGAGGCTATCTGGCTGTTTCTAGCCAGGGAACTCACATCCTAGAAAAGGAATATAGTTATATGATATTGAGCTAGGAAAGGTCAGTGGGATAGTACAAGGGGACACCTATGTGATCCTCTCTTAAAACTGTAGAGATGGAAATAACACTATTTGGTGATATAAAGGAATAAGGAGATAGAGGACCTCTAAGGTAATGTGAGGATTTTATTGGGAAGTAGAATGGGTAGTTACTTCTAATAATGATTGCGAACATTGGAAGACAATCAAGCCTGAATGGAAGACGGAAGGAAAGAGGGCGAGAAGAAGAGGATTTGGACTTTGGGTAAGTGGTCTTTGAGGTGTTCATGGGTGAGACCTCCAGGGGGAACAAGGGTTGAGAGTTCAGTTGTGAATCCAAAGCTCCCACAATAGAGTTGAGGTTGTTATTTTTTATTTTTATATACTTTTTTTTATGTTTGAAGAGTCCTATGACCATTCAGACAAGAGGAAACAAAGAGTATAGAAACTGGGAATTCATAAACTTAATATTGTTTTTATAATATAGCTTGTTTTTTTAAAATAACACTTATTTGTTTCTAAAAATTGTTATTTTACAAACAGGTAATACAAGTACATGTCTCAGACTTCAAAGGGGACTAAAGAGTATACTGCAAACAATGGGTTCATTTCTTTGCTCTGTTCATCCTCTCCAGAGGCCACTCCTGATGCTAGTTTCTACTACACCCTTCCAGAATTATGCTATGCAGACTAAATTCTCTGCAGAGATCGCTTTAATCTTTGTCTGTCACAAAAGCATATATCCCTTCTTAGTCACCTACTTTGAGTCTATGGAACACTATACTGGAAGAGCTGTTTCCTGCTCAGCCACTTTGACCAGCATCCTCTTTGTAATGAAATCTCTTTTCTCATTCAAAACCCAACAAGAGGGCAGATTCTCCAATTTGTGAAGTTCAACTTAGCTACTGTGTTTGTTGCTTATATCCTGCCTCCAAATAACTGCCCTCAATTGCTGAACTATGGTAGCAGAGACAGCAATAATAAGACAAAGATGAGCCATGAGGACACAGGTAGAAATGAGAATGAAAGCAGCAAAAAAGACATTATCTGAATAAAGGGATTTTATTTCCCTTTTCTGTTTGGGTAGAATGTATGTTGCTATCACAGTTTTTAACACACACTGGGTTTTAAATATGCCTTTGGCTTATCTTAATATTTTATATTTTAAAGGTTCTAGGTAGACTAAACCTGAGTATACAGGGGGACATGAAATCTAAAAAGTGGTGGCAGGTTGGATTGGTTCCCTCAGGAAAGCTTTCTAGCCTAGAGGGGAGTAGAGAAGGTCCTGGGGAATTGCTGGTTTTCCTGGTGGGAGGATTAGTGTTTGCACTGGGGTTAAAGGTCACTGCTCTGCTAGGAGGGAGATGCTGTCGGTCTTCCTCCCTTAGAGCAGCGCCTGAGGCAGAGATTTGCACTTCTGTCTTGTCTAGGGAGTGCTTTGATCAGCTGTGATCCCAAGCAATGTGGAGACTAATCAAGTATTGATGTTTACAAATGATTTCCTTTACAAAATACCAATTGGGTCGGATTCAAGGTTATTCCAATGAGGCCATCCCTCTAGCTCACTGGGATGAGAGAGAAAGGTGCACAGCGCTAGCATGGGCATACGAGCATCACCCGGCATGTAGACAATTACAGTTTTGTCACAATAAACAGAAATGTTAATATCTACACTATAAATAGTAGCTTTGCATAAGAGTCTACAGTTTCTAATGGTGGATAAAGGCAGAGCAGGGGAGGGGGCGTAGAATGTGGGGTTTATGAGGTAGGAGGTGAGAATATAGAGGTATTAGATCACAGGAAGAGTGAAAGAGGGGAATCAAGAGAAGCAGGCTAGCAGGGATACCTCTTGTGCAACTCAGCCTTCAGGGACCTTGGTGATGCTTTTCCAGGTCCTGGCTGTTGTCTTCAGATGGAAGCGAGCATGTCCCTAGTTGGTGGCAGTGGCAGCGTAAACCAGGAAGTACCTTGATGTTAGGCTTCCAGGCTGTAACCAGTGTCCTAAGATGGAAGGTGCCTCAACTAAAGATGGTGACAGCCGCAGTGGAGGTAACCCATGATGGTGGTGGAGGTGTCCCAAAATGGAGGCAACTGCTTTCAGAGCTCGAGCTCAAAGGGCAGGTGCTGCCCTGTAGTTTGGCAGCCTGTTCTGAGACGCAGTGCTGCAGGGGTGGATGCGGGTGGGGAGGGCTATGGAGGTAGCTTCAGTGTCCCAAGATAGAAGCTGGATGGGAGAGCTATGCGTTGGTAGATGGGGGGCCCTGTAGCAGCAGCAGCAGCAGCAGCAGCGCTGATTGCTGATCGCTTTCCTCTTCAGCATGGGGCCAAGGTCGCTCTGCTCCTCCTCCTCCATGCATCAGGCTGAGGTCGCTCTGCCTCACCAGGCATGTATATAGTGCAGAACAAAAATTTTGGAAGTCCTACAGTGTTCCTGATATGCTTTTTGTCTTTCTGGGAAAAGTTAATTGGTGTGCTCTGCTATGTTGTGTGCCCTTCGATCACCTCACCCTCATCTAGAACAGTTTCTTAATTTTGGTTGACACTATTGACATTTTGGGCCAGATAATTCTTCGTTGTGGGGGGTTGTCCTGCGCATTGTAGGGTGTTTGGCAGCATCCCTGGTCTCTACTCACTCAATCTCAGAAGTACCTTTCTACCCTACCCTCCACCGCAGCTGCAATAACGAAAGATGTGCCTAGGGGGCAACAGTGACTCTTATCAGGAACCACTGCTGAAGAATAAGAAGTCTGCTGGCTGTATTCCCACTGCTTTTCTATCTGCCAATAAATGTGCTCCCTCCTCTTAGAAGCAATCTCTAGACTTTGTTTCCTTTTTAAAACTCAAACCTGGAAATTGCATTCCTTCTGCTGGTTCCTTGCTACATAAAGGGAAAGAAGTCTGATTTCATCAAACTGTATCTGCCTTCTTCCTGGCCCCTCTGAAACCTTCTGCTCCAGTCATGCCGGACTTCTTACCATCCTTGTGAACCTGCCATTTCATGCCCCCAGCCTTCTGCACAGTGGTTCATTCTGTCTGGAATGAACAACAGGCGATGTCTTTTTAATTCTGTAGAATATCAGCTCAGTTGCATCCTTCCCCATCAAGACACTCCCAGGCAGAAGTAGATGTTTCTCTAGCACATTCCCTTACTTCTACTTTAGCCCTTACATCACTGCCTGGTAATTATTTATTCATGGGTCAAGCTCCTTCTTAAGACTGTAGTGAACTCATGGCCAGTTGGCAAAGGGAGTGAGCACAGGAAACAAGATGACCCAGACTGAACTTGGAGTGGATCCCTAACTCTGGCATAAAAAGGAAAAACTGAGTCAAGAGTGGGATAAAACCATGCGTGCCACTGCCACCAGGAAGTGCCAGGGTAGAGACATACAGAGTCCCATTCCCAGGCCGAGCTCTGTGGAGAAGTCAATGCTGGAGGTCTGTATGAAGTCCTGGGCACATGCTGCATGGCTGTAGGACCTTATCTGAATGACTGTGCCCTGTGCTGGTGAGTGTCCTCTACTCATCCCAATTGCTCTACTCTGATTTCAGGGACTGATGCTGGTCTCTCCTCCACAAATAAGACACTTTTACATGTTCAGTGTCTTAAGGCAAAACTGTGAACCTTTGATGATAAGTTATTAGACAACAATGAAAACTATGAAGCTAGGTCATGTGGACCAGAATAGCCTTCTCTTCAAACCACTCCTACCAGTGGGCAGTCTATCATATTCATTGTTTTTGTTTTTGTGACAAAAATAGTCTCAGAAAACAAATTCACTATGAAGCTGAAGAAAAGGATCTAAAGAAAGCATGAAGGTTGTCTCAATTGCCCTTTTACTTAGAAGAGAGAAAGAGAGGGAAGGAAGGTAAGAGAAGAGAGACTAACTTCTTTTACATGGTACAAAGTACCTTTGTTTTCCTCTTTGGGTAATAACCTAAATATTGTCCTACCTGAAAGGTAGAAAAGCTCTTTGCCACACCTTAAAAAATAATTCTATCTGTGACATGTTCAAAATTACATTTGAACTACTTTAAATATTGCATTAGGAACAAATTCTGTGAGATTGGTGAATGCTGCTAAGCACTGGTATAGGTAGGTAAGGTGCTGTCTTCTTGTTAGGTGTGTTGCTGATGGCCAAAATGGATGGGTGCTCCTTCCCCAGGGGAAGAGTAGACTGGAGAGGCAGGAACATTTCTGGATTTGTCTTTAGACACTCCTTTGAAGAATAGGGGTGAAATTGGGGCTGATTCCATTCAGGAAATTCTTGGGCATTTAGAGAATAGAATCAGTTTGGAGGGGAATCTTTCCCTTATTCCTTTGCTCCAGAGGCTTGGCCTGGTCTGGTATCTGACATCAGCCTTCTCGTTCTCAGAGAGTGCTTTGGATTTTCAAGTCTTGTATTTGTCCCGTTCCCTGTAGCTCTGTCTTAGTTCATTTGTCTTGTCTTCCCTGGGCACTTCCTTCTAGGGAGGATGTGGTCTCTGTTTGTGGTTCCTACAGCCTCTTCTAATGTGTTTTGTGCAAACTGGACATTGGGCACTTGCTAATTGCTTTTGCAGGTGCACATTTACTTGTGGTTTGCAATTCTCTCTGCGGTCCCCATGTTCAATGATACCTTAGAAATGCACAGCTCTCTAACAAGAAATGAAGTTGAATAAAACCATATTCTCCTGGGCCCATATTTCATGCTTTCCTTCAGATACTAAGAGATGACTGAGGTCTAGGAAATGAAGGACAAGCAAAGAAGATCCTGCTTTTAAAATATTGCATATATTATATATCTTTGTCATAATTGAATCTTGTTCTTTTCAATTTAGGCCAAACCCCACCCTGGTCTACATTTTTGGATGGAGACCAGAGGAGTCCAGGTGTCTCATGGTTTAATGCCAGGTGCCCTTTGGAACATAAAACAATGCCCAGAGCAGGACTGAAATACACAATCATATCATGACCCCTGCACATCCTCAGGGAGAATCAGCTAGGAATTTAAATACAAACATACATTATGTGAGGTCGAATCAGTAAAATATCTCTCTTTCCAGAAGAGGTATTGCCAAAGTGATAAAGCCATTTGACACCAGAAGTTTCTTCTTAAAAATGTTTTAATGAAAACACTTAAAAATATTACTTATATTTTATGTTTCAGATGTTATATTTAGCATTACTAGTGGCAAAGGTATACTTGGTACAACATAGTGTAAGCTCATTAAATCAATGAGTTCTAGGTTCAGGGGTACATTGGGATGATTTGTACTTCAGCAAATACTAATGGGACACTTATTTTGCCCTGATCATATCATTTTTCAATTTGAAAATTAACTTTCATGATTAGTAAATAATTCACAACACCATTGACCAACACTCTTGCATTTATTGCCATAATACAACTAAATGTATTTGCATTAAGTAAAATCTTCTTTTCCCCACAGTTGAACAGTTTAGGGGCAATTAATGTTATTTTTAAATATAACTGTTTTAAAGTTTAAAAAAGGCTTTGCAGTCAGGTGATTTTTCCGATAACTGCTGCTGTGTTTCAATTTTATAAGAAGAATAAAAGTGAATTATTTCTGACAATATTTTTCATCTGCTTCTAAGTAAAGCGAATGAATTTTTATGCTTAGCCCTTGCTTATGTGAATAGAATCCTCTCTAAAAGGGGCAGCAGATGCCATTTATTTCCTTTTCTTGAGGCTCAGGCATTCATCCTTGTTTGTTAAGTACTAATATCAGTAGGTAAAGACACAGGCTTTTGCGTTTATAGGAAAGGTTGGCTGTTGCTGTCTGATTGAACAGATGCCTCTCACCAGGCCTTCAAGGAGAGGGAAAATACCATCTTGCCTTTCCGGACATTCTCTCCTTACTCCCACCTGAGAAATTCTGGGTCTGCAAACTCGTGGGACGTAATCCCTGGTCATTGTGACTACTGTTGCTCTTGGGCCTTCTTGAAGTCAGGTGTGGTGTGGTATTGCTGCAGAGCTAGGAAGATCAATTAGAGCTTTCTGGAGTTTCACTGTTGCCCCTGTAAGTACTGTTCAGCTTAACTTCCTCTTTGCCATGAGACCTATGAGCTCAGTGCCAAGCCTGGCCAGCCAACTGGCTTCCTCCACACGGCTGTTGTCTTCCTTGCTGTTTGGATTTGCAGAGCGGTGCAAATACTAGGGCTTCCCAGAAAATGGCGCGTTCTTGGAAAGCTGATCCCATCTGGCCTCCCTTTCCTGCTTTTTAACCCAGAGTTTGTACATCCAGCTTAGTGGCTATCTTGTCTCCCAGGAGAAGTTTGGTCTGGGCTACACCCAGTGCCAGTGAAGATGGTAGAGCCTTTAAGACCTGAAAACATTGTCATCCCTCTATCTTCCAAAATAAGTAATTTCAACTACCACCACCACAATGGCAATGGCTAGGATGCTTTTGTTGGTAGCAAACATGTATATATTGGCCTACACAGTATAGGTTTGCTATTAGTACTGCCAAGCACTATTTTAAGTGTTATATATGAATGAATTAATTTAATACAACGACTCCGGGAGTTGTTACTATTATTATTCTGAGTTTATGGAAATAAAGCACAGAAAGGTTAAATAATTGCCCAAGGTAATGTAGCTGTTAAGTTGGGGAGCCAGGATTTAAACTTGGAGAGTAATGTGACGGTCTGTGGACTGAATCCTTACTCTATGTTAAGCAGTAACACTAAACACAAAAACTCAAAACTCACATATATGCTGAAGTTGAATAGCTTTTTTTCTTGCTTTTCTTTTTTTAAATTGTGAAGTTTGATGTGATTTGAAAGTGACATTTTCTTACTTTTATTTGGTGGCTTTGCTCTTCCTGAATACTTGATGCGCCCACTGGATAGGCTAGTGCTGTGCTATCCTGTTCAGTCCTTGACCCAACTTGTTAGAAGGCTTGTTAGAAGCGGGCCTTGTTCTTTGATCCTCACAGGATGGCTGGACTGCTCCATTTATCATGAGGAGGCATCCCCTATGTCACTGGGGGGCTACAGGGATCGGGCCTCACCACAGTATAGCACTGTAGATAGGAGACTGCTGTGCACCATCCTGAGGCAGAAGAACCTGGGACTGCAGGCCAGAAAACCAGGCCCCACCATCAGCTCTCAGTGTGACATTCGCAAGCCATTTAACCTCCCTGTGTGAGGGATGATGAAATAATGCTTTGATCTTTGGAGAGAAAAAGCTTGATATAAATACCAAATAGGTGCACTCTTCCTTAACACTTCTTAAATTCATTGAAGGCTGATGTGCCTCATAAAATTCCAGCTCATCCTTAGTTACAAGGTCCATGTTCCTAGACCTGGACTCCCAAGTTTTCAATCATTATATTGTGTTTCATTTTGTGATATGCCTAAAGGCAAAAATACCCCCTATTGCAGAGCCTATTGTCTCAAGAGCTCCAAGCTAGCAGTACACATTCTATTAAAACAAAAATCCTATACATTATTTAAGACCTGTGCATTGTGAAGCCAAATCTGTGCCTAAGTGCTGCTGTAGCCCTGTTTTTGCTCTTTGAGGCTCTCTGCAGTGACTTGGGATAAAGCTTCAGCCACTTTTTCTTTTTTTAAACTGATTCAAAGCAGGATTCCTTCTGCTTCCCTGCTCCCTGTAGCCAGGGTTGTCTTCCTTGTGTGATGTCCATAATCCAAAGTTAGCACTCAAACATCTGCACTTGAATCAAAATTCATATCTCCTCAGCACTCTGTCGTCAGGGAGAAGTTCATTAGGTACCTTCAGGTGTGGAAGATTGAAATGGCCAGGGAGCAGTGTTTTAAGGAATATTTGCATTTTTAAATTGAAGTTCAGAAGAAGAAATTCAAAACAATTGAATTTTCAGTAAAAAACATAATAACCATCCAGGCCTCTTCACTACTGTGGAGAATGACATCCCTGGACCGGGCAGGCGCAGAAGCTACCACAAGAGAAACAAAAGGTTTCTATTGTTTTTCCTCACATTCTGCTGCTGGCATAATTCCACTCACCTCTGTGAGGTGTTGCCATTTTACAGATGGCAATTCCAAGGTTCAAAGAAGTCAGGTAATTTCCCTAAGGCCACACAACTAGAAAATAGCCAAACCACGATTTGGTCCAAAGCCCTTATGTGACACTGGAAATTAGGAGAACTGTACTTGGGTTTCACTTGGATTCACTTCTGTTTGGAGCAATAGAGCCCTAACACCTGCTCTATTCAGCTGAGTTCAAAAATCAGTTATTGGCATTTTTCCTGTACCAGCCTTTTCTAAGCACTGGGAACCCAAAGAGGAGTATGGTATGACCTCTGGCATGGAGAGGCTTACTGCTTCTTACTTAATACAATACCATCGAAAAGGGCAAAACTGGGCTGGGGTTGTGGCTCAGTGGTGGAGTGCTTACCTCGCACATGTAGGGTACTGGGTTCGATCCTCAGCACCACATAAAAATAAATAAATAAAGACATTGTGTCCATCTACAACTAAAAAATATTTTAAAAAAAGAAAAGGGCAAAACTCATTTGCGTACAATAAACTTAGGTCTAAACATAATTTAATGTAATATGAATAACAATACTTAACTCATGGGAACTTAAGGCTTTCAATTCATTGTCTTACGACATCATTTAAGAACATCAAGAGATAGGGACCCTTATAGTCTCCATTTTATAGATGAGCAAAATGCTATGTCTCTGCTGGTGAATATGGCAAGATGTGTATTTACATTTTTAAAGCAAATTAATTAAAACCATACATTCAGTCAGTAGCCACATTTCAAGTGTTCTGTAGACACCTTTGCCAAGTGGCTATGATATTGGTCAGCACAGAAGAGAACATTTGTGTCACTACAGGAAGTCCCATTGGATGGTGCTGCTGTAAGTAATTTGCCTGCATGAGACTGTGGGAAATGGACTTAGGTCAGACTGAGTACATACTTTTAACTCTTATGTTATACTGCTGCCTTAATTTTAGTGAAATTGGGGAAGAGGAGGGAAAGTTAAACATGTCTTATTTCTCAAGAAATAAGGAACATCTCAGAAATAGTGGGGGATTAGTGACATATCAACAGAATTTCCATTGCAGTTGTTTTGTAGCCCTTGAAAAAACTGGGAACTATTTCTTTTGTTGGATCAGAAATGTTGGTACTTGCTGTTTGTCTTTTAATGAAACCATAAGATGACTTTTGCTAAGAGTTATTCTAAAATCATGACTTATTTACTTTTTAGCCTCAGTTCCTAATATAGTACCTGGTACATAATAGGCATACAATAGATGTTTCTGGAACTGAATTTTAAGGAAGATAACTCTAATGTCTTCAGTCTCAAAAGAATCGTAGTGAAGAGTAATGTTGGTGGACTTCCTTAAGTTCCAACATGGGGAACTTAAGGAAAGAAAAGATGGGGAAAGAAAAGTGGGGAAAGAAAAGATCTCCTCCAGGGCAGCATGCAAGTGCTGGGCTTGGGTTTTATAAAAAGATGGCCATATTTGTATTTATTAAAGTGGGCCATAAGAGGGAATCATCCTAAGAGCTGCTGAAAATCTTATCTGGGCCAGATTTTACAGTATGTTATTTTAAAATCTAAACTAAAGAAGGTTTGTATATGGCTCCAAAGCAAGTGCTGAGAAAAATTGCTTCAATACCAAATTAATTCCTGTTATCATCTTAGTGCAGTGAAAACAAACCAAGTTATCCGCCTGCTATGCGTCCTGGTGTTATCCCAGATTACTTGCATTTACCCACCAAATGTTGTGTGAAAGCTGAAGAAATACCCTATTTTGGCTCAGCTCATCCTCTGCTTCTCTTCATCAATGTAGGCTCTGCACCCTTCCCACTCATCCTCCCTTTTCTCCATGATTTTGCTAAAGTGTTGGCTTCTGTCGTGTAGAACAAACAAAACCCATAGGAAAATGTTTTAAGACAGATGCACCGATTTGGGATGGGAAGCAAACGCAGGATGCTCACTCACTGCCTCTTAAAGTCTTTAATTTACGACAAAAATAAAAGGGAGTTGTTCAATACTGAGCACAAGGATTCAGCCTGGAAAACTGATAAGAGGAGAAAAATGCCAGACTCATTTTGAATTTGAACTTAACAACCAGGACCCTTATTTCCCTGCAGCAAAATGATCGCAACTTTCTTCAAATGATTTAAGAATTCCCTGGAGACATTTTGCCCAGGCCCTTTTGTGGGCCTATCTTGGCAGGCTTTAGAATCCCCCTAACAGGGCTTATCAGAGAAGATTCCAATTTAGAGCAGCAACAGTCTAGTGTCTGATATCAGCTCTAGCTTTTTTTTTTTTTTAAAGAGACACGATGTTTCACAGTGTTAACAGTTTTGAAAGGTCCTACGTTTCCAGTGAACAGAGCTCTTTTGAGAAAAGGACTCTGAAAAGCATTATTCAGGTGAAATGCATGAAAGGGGATGGGAGTTAAAAAGAGAAAGTTTGCCAATGCACAGATTGGAGGCAGCATGTGCTGACAGGTGCAATTATGACCAAATAATTGAATCTTTTAAAAGAGATTTGGTGAGATAAGGCAATAGTTGTAGACTCACACTGGAAACCTGTTCCTAATTAGATACTCAGGGGTCCAGCTGTGGATGATACAACCAACGCAGGGATCTCAAACTACTTTATGTGCAGGATGTGGTTGCATTTTAAAATAGAATGAAATAGAACAATTTCAGCCCAACAGACTTTAATTAGTGGCAAAGTTGGAGGGAAGGTTATTTGGTCTGCAGTCTCCCTCAGACTCCCCATAGCCTGGAAACTCTCAGCTCCCACAAAGTGGTAGCCAACTCATATTCTAAGTGCTTCTGTCTCAAAGAAACTAAAGAAAATGTAAATTCGCAAAGTTAATGAATTGTTTTCTTAGACTATTTTTTATTTGTTCATTGTTAAAATGTTTCCAGGCATTCCAGTGTCCTTTGTCTACACATGCTTTAGCCAAAGATAGTGTAATAGAGAATAATATGGTGTTTATTTCAGAGCATGTACTACTAGATTCAGAAAAGATGATAACCTCATTCCTGGTCTTGAAATATAGGAACTTGAAGCCTTGGCCCCATGAGAAGCCAGGTTACTGTACACACTCAATCCATACTTTGTTGAGGATCCAGAGAACAGTTCTTTTCTAGGGTCTCCGCATGGAGAAGGAACAGATATGTGAAATACAGCACAACCATTTCTACTTACAACAGAGCAAAGGGCATCCCTAATATTCCATTAATAATTCTGTTAGATATCTTGCTTCAGGCTTTCATTTTTAATGAAACAATATAACTTATTCTGTTATATTGTGTCATTTTTTCTTCTGAATCTATAATTTCTTTTATCCTGTGTGTAGTTGGATTACTTTGTCATTGTAATACAATTAAGGGTTCCTAAATTGGCTAGTGAGTCATAGGTTTCTGATAATGACACCTTAATTTAAAATCCAGGTGATAGCTCCTTTTCTACCATGGAGAATTGGCTCCTTAATGTTTTTGGACTACTAGTAATTTCTTTTTACCTTTGTAACTGCCAGCTTTCTTCTTTGCTTTTACCAATAAGCTTTTGGGCTCTATCAGTACCTAGGTAGATAAGCAATTGTCTTCTGCATCTGGCTTTTTAAAGAACTTGACCAGCTCACAAAGTAAGTGTACTATGGCACTAAGAGTCCCTTGCTGCTGTAGCCATGACCTACCATATTCTCTTCTCACATTATGAAGCACTTAGCAGTGTCTAGCCCATAGTTAGCATTGACTGTCATTGTTATTTTAGTTTTTGATCACCTTTTTTATTCACATTATGACTTTCAGAATTTTCCTGGGCTTTGACATCTGGCCGAACTTGGACGTATTGTTGCCATATCTTCTTTTGGGATCTGCAGGGTGCTTCAGTATTTCTATCATTTCTTAAAACGGAGGTAGTCAAATTTTCTATGGTGGGCCACTTCATCTGAATTCCAACATTGATGCAGGCTGTGTGACCTCTCAAAAACATTGATCATAAGAATGAATTTATAGGGTCTTTTCCCAGCCCAGGAGTTAGACCTGTAACTAAATGTATGTGGAAGAGTAATTAGTTACCTATTCACCTTTCAGTCACCACTTTCCTTAGTCTTCACTATCATGATGTGATTTTAGTGGAACTAAACTTAGGCAGCTCAAAACTACATAATCACATTCAGCTTTAGTTTTAAGTACTAGTTGTTTACAACCTACTCAGATAGCTCCCAGTGTCAGTTATGAGAAGGGGTCTCATCCATGGCTATGCCTTCTTCTTTATGGGTACCAGGGATTGAACTTAGGAGCACTCAACCACTGAACCACATCCCCAGCCCTATTTTGTGTTTTATGTAGAGACAGGGTCTCACTGAGTTGCTTAGTGCCTCTCCGTTGCTGAGGCTGGCTTTGAACTAGCGATTCTCCTGTCTCAGCCTCCCAAAGTGCTGGGATTATAGGTGTGAGCCACTGCAGGAAAGATTCTTAAATTTGCCAGGTGTGGTGGTACATACCTGTAATCCCAGTGGCTTGGGAGGCTGAGGCAGGAGGATCATGAGGTTAAAGCCAGCCTTGCAAAAGCAAGACCCTGTTTCTAAATAACATACAAAATAGGGCTGAGGATGTGGCTCAGTGGTCAAGTTTCCCTGAGTTCAATCCTTAACACCGCCCCCACACACAAAAAGATTCTTAAATTTAGTCAATTTTAGTTTCCCCATTGGTCAAATGGGTGTAATAAAGCTTCCCTATAAGTGAAGATTAAGTTAATAATGTGTTATGAAAATATTTAGTACTATATTCAGTAAATAATAGCTCAGTATATTCTTTTTTCCTTTTTTAAAATTTCATCAGATAAAATAGATACTTGGATAATACTTATATATTCCTTCATGCTCTAAAATCCAGTAAATCCAAATCTATGCTATAAGCAATATGCTTGGAGAATAACCTCCATGGACTCTTTACTATAAATGCAGATTCTGTGCATAAAGGGAGGCTATTGGCGTACAGATGTCAGAGGATGAATCTAGTTTCTTCCTACGTCCTATCCACATATTCTTACTTGGCTGCCCTTTAAACTGATGTGTTTACCAAGTGTCTGGTCAAGTGTTGTGGATATGGTTCGAGTTGTGGGAACATGATTCTCTGAGTGATGTCATCTGTTTTATACGGCCACCAATCTCATGCCATTTACCACCAGTCACTTGCTTCAACCATACGACCATCCAACTGACTTTATCTTTGTAATCACGGTGGTGACACCTGGCATTATTAGTATTGTAGCACCTATTTAAAGTGAAACACTTCAGAGGAACACACACAAATTTTTCAAAAAAAATTCTTTCAATTAGTTCCTAGCTAATTAGTTTTTTTTTTGTTGTTAAGAGAGTGAAATGTTGCTGCATCTCCATTCATACCAGAATCACAAGAAAATTCATTTCACTTCAGCTTGGTATGAGGGAACAGTTCCTTCTTCATGGTAATAACTCAAAATAAGGCAACAGCCTTATTTTGCTGTGACGCATCTCTCTCCTTTGCCCACTTATCCAACACCACATGGAAGTTGAGGGAACTGAGAGATGTTCTAAGCTTTTATTATGACCTAGTTCAATTACCAGTTAGAGAACTGGGAGATTCTCTCAAAGTGCTCTCTGAAGGGAGTTGCTCATATTATAGTGGGACAAATTCTCTACAGAAAAGCCACTTTGATAATGACATGTGACCCTCTGTGGTTTCCCAGTGCCTTCCTGGTGTAATATTGATGCACACAAATTTAAAGATTGAGAGCATGCACTTAAAAATCGTGACAAGCTGAATTACAATTTTGGCTTCCTTCCTAATTAAAAGACAAAATCACAATAAATTTAGCTTACTTTTTTTTTTCTTTTTTCAGGGCTGAAGATTGAACCCTGGGTCTTGGGCATGCTAGGCAAGCACCCTACCACTGAGCTATATCCTCAGCATTAGTTTAAAAATTCTAATTGATTTTTATTAATGATTTCAGAATTGGGCAAACTCTAGAGCCACAGTAGGCCAAAGAATTCTAGGGCGTACAAGGTGGTCAGATATCTGTGGGCAGGAAATGGAAATGTTGGGGTTGACTAAAACTCAGCTTTTTGTTACAAGACTGTTCTCCTAAGTTAGACTTTCTGTTAGTGTATGCACTAAGTTAGGTTGTGGTTCATTACAGAAGGATTCAAGTATGGGGTAGTCTCAGGCTGAAATTTAATTAAGTTTAACACTATCTATAATAAGAATCAGCAAACTTTTTTTGCAAAGGGTCAGTAAGTAGTTATTATAGGATTGGCAGGCTATGTGATTTCAGTTACAACTACTCACCTCTGCAGTTATAGTCAAAAGTGGTCACAGACAATATATAAACAAATGAGTGTGTCTGTGTTCTAATAAAATTATATAAACAGGCACTGTGTCAGATTTATACAGTTGCTATAGTTTGCCCATCCTGATCTATAGGATCTTGCTCTAATTAGTTACTTTAATTTTCTAAGGTTGTTTTGAGGATTAAAAGATGCAATGTATATAACAAAACATCATGTGCTTAGCATATAGTAAGCACTTGAAAATAATGGTAGCTTTTATTTAAAGCATTGTATATCTCATAACTTAAGATGTCATTCATAGTAATATGTCTCTAGATTTCAGAGCTACTAAAGTATGATTAGTGGTAATTAATTATAATAACAAGGTTATATTCCAGATTTTATTCTTGTTCTACCAGTGGTAGTTTAAACATGTCTTTGTAATGTTTTTTCTTCTCAGAGACACATGCCATGAACTCTTGGGACATGTTCCACTACTTGCGGATCCAAAGTTTGCTCAATTTTCACAAGAGATAGGTCTAGCATCTCTGGGAGCATCAGATGAAGATGTTCAAAAACTAGCCACGGTGAGTTAATATTCAACTTAAAACTCTGTTCTATGTCTACTTGTAAGATGAAGGAAGCTTCAGAGTCATTGATTATGAATTATATGCAGATTTTTCTGGATGGAGCATGGTTTTATCCTTTCCAACTTGTGTTCTTTGGAAGAACAGTGAATTCTTAGTTTATTGACCACTAAAATATTCTTGTTCAGGAGTCAGCTACATACAATGAGCTAGATAGTAAATATTTCAGGTTTGCAAGTCATATAGTCTCAAAATTTCTTAGCTGAGCCACTGTAGTGCAAAAGCATCATGGATAATACATAGATGAATAAATGTGACTGTGTTCCAATAAAACTTCATTTACAAAAGCTGGTAGTGGGCCATATGTGGCCTATGTGCTATAGTTTGCTTAATCTCATGGAAATATGAGCAGTTGAAAAAGGTGTACATTTATACTAAGTGGGAATTGTATCTAGTATTATCTCTGACTAGTTGATATGGCTGTGGTCAGACATAATTTGAATCAGCAGTAAGAAATTCAGGCTTAACAATTATTCTAAGCATAAAACTAGAAAAAGATTTAATAGATGCTATGATATCAGCAAGGTTATTCTCAACACAATCAATGTAAGAAGAAAGGTTTGATGTTGGTTGAAATATTTAAGCTGTTGAAGAGTTAGATCTAGCAAGCTCATTTATCATCCTTAGCCCCATTTCAAAGAACCTGGGTGGGGTGTGGAGGGAAGAGGTTAGCAAACTCCCTTACCTACAGAGACCAAATAGCATAGATGAGCAAAGCCACCAGAGGAAGTCAAAGGGAATCTTAGATTGTGCGTATTTGGTGCAGATACACATCAATGGCATATTAGATATACAAGGATATTCTTTATTTCCCCTAAGAAATAAATTTTCTCCTAGATTCCTCAAACACACACAATATTTTCAGTGTATCTTCTGTTTCCTACTGTCGATGAAGATACAGGAACTGTGAATATTTCTGTCATAAAAGAGAAACAACAGTGTAAACATCTGAATGAGGATAGCTCTTGGTGTCCACTTGGAATGGGTAGGAGTCAGTGGGGACTGAGGTGAACTGGGGGAAGCATGCCCCTTGCATAGCTGAAAGCTGGTTCTCAGTTCTCACTGATGGTTTTCAGAATGGATGCCAGGCTTTGTGTTGCCAAATTTTTGGGAGAGACTGGCAATCTAGATTAAATTTAAGGATTTAAAAATTTTGGCTAAGAAAAAATAATATAATGATTGAAGAATATATTTGTATACTGAATCTGGATGTTGATTTCCAATTTATAACCTCTGCTGTAGGGATTGTATCTCTTAGTGACTTAAAACAACATTATATGTATTATCTCATAATTTCTATAATTAGAAATTTGAGAGCAGCTTGGCTGAGTGGTTTTGGCTCAGGGACTCTCATGAGGTGGTGGTCATGATGTTGGCTGGTCTGTGGTTATCTGAAGGTTTGGGAATTTGCTTCCAAGATGGCTCCCTCATGTGGATATTGGCAGGAGGCCTCAGCTCCTCACCATGTGGGCCTTTCCATATGTTACATGAGCCCTTGCCTTCTTCCATAGTAAGTGATATGGGGTTGGGGGGAGAAAAAGAAGGAGGAAAAGGAGGAATATCTATAATGTGTTTCTTGACTTGATCAAATGCTAGTCTTGTTGGCTATATTCTATTCATTACAGGGGTGACTCACCCCGGCCCACACTCAAGGGGAGAGGAATTAGATTCTACCATTTAGTTAAAGAAGTATCAAAGTATTTATGGAAAAAGTTTAAAATAACCTAGGAATCCTGCTATTTACTTCTTAAACCTTGGTTCTGGCTTTAAACTTTATGCATAGAGCCTTTTTGGTAACTTTCAAATTTCCTTTGATCTTCTGGTTTTAGTCTCTGACCCTCTTCATCTTGTGTTCTTAGTCAGGGCTGAGCATATTCTTTATTTGTCTGACTCTAAACAGCCACAAACTATAATTCAACTCTGCCAGGCTCTGTGTGGTGCTCACTCTGTGTGTGTGTGTGTGTGTGTGTTTATCTAGAGAAGGAGAAGACTAAGGTAGAGTTAAGGGATGTGAATATGGATGGATCCTAGTGAGTGCTCATATTCCTTTTTAAAAGCTGTGACAAGAAAGCAATTTTATTGTTTTTTCTTTGTATACTTCATCAAATGATGATTACTTAATTCTATTATTAAAACTTACTAACAAGGAGTATAACATGGTCCTCCTCATTTTTTGAAATTTATAACCTGCATAGATAAAACTAAGTTTTCAGAGGAGAGTTTATGCTGAGTCTCAGGAGGTAAGAGGAAGTCAGTTAAGTGGAGAAGAAGGCAAAGGGGAGAAGAGGATCTGTTTCAGTCAGAATATGACATCCCTATGGTTTGGTAGGACTGTGTCCTTCTTTGGAGGTGCTGGGGAGAATCTGCTTCCTTCCTGGTGACAGGTGAGGGAGGGTCAGGTGTCAACTGCTTGCTATCTTGCAGTGGCTTTGGCAGTTACAAACAAAAACAAAACAAACCCACAGAACAAGGCTCTAGATGGCAGAATAGAGATACCTAACACTAGTTTACAAGGAATGTGTAATTCCTTGTAGAGGTAGTTGGTTGTGAGTGAGCAATAGAGATTGACAGCACAGAAAATGGAACTTGGTGGAGTCCAGAGACAAGGGAGAACAAAGCAAGTGAAACAGAATACCCTAGCATCTGGTACCTCTGTCAGGGAACAGGGACTTTCTCTTCTAAGGGACTAAGGTGA
Organism: Geosciurus inauris; assembly: GCA_004024805.1. Classification (NCBI taxonomy): domain Eukaryota; kingdom Metazoa; phylum Chordata; class Mammalia; order Rodentia; family Sciuridae; genus Geosciurus; species Geosciurus inauris. The sequence continues at coordinate 78,883 of PVHX01000865.1, read as the reverse complement.
AAGAGAAACAGTTCAGTGCAGAGGGCTGCACCCTGCAGATAAATGGTGAGTAAATAGGTGACCCAAGTCTGCACAGCAAGCCAGCTTTAGAGAAGAAATTCACCATATCCTCAGCAAACTGTGAGTGCAATAGTCTGGAGCCCTCTTGAGAAGGGTCCTATTGTCAGAGACCAAACTCTAGGAGTTGGAAAACTCAGCATAATCACGTCTCAGGGTCCCTGTGCATACCCCATTGCTTTAGGCAAGTGGCATCCACAGGAGACAGAGGTATCTTGGGGGCATATCTCTGACACAAACCTGCTGAGAGATTTATACTGTGGGGAGCTCAGGCTGCAATGTTGAGGGGAGTGGAGGGCATAGTGGTTCAGTAATCCTGCCCTCTGGGAAGTGGAGTTACACCACTTGTGTGTGGTTTTGCATAGGGCCAGGTTGGAAGGTGCCGAGATCAAGGCTAGTTGATTGCCTGGTCTCTGAATCTTCCTCTCCACGTGGAGGTATTCTGGGGATTTGCAGGGCTTTGACATTCACAATACAAGACTAAAACCCTCTGGAGCAAATATAGGCCTGCCATGGTTCACATTCCACTAAAACTCTGTGGATAAAAAGGACTTACTGTGGCTCTGACATTTGCCATGCCCCAGGGTGTGCAGATTAAAATCCTCTGGAGAGGCTGAGATTGTGGCTCAGTTGTAGAGTGCTTGCCTAGCATGCATAAAACCCTAGCTTCTATTCCCAGCACTGTAAAAACAAAACAAAAACCATACAAACAAAAAATAACACCTTCTGGAGTGAATATACCCTTGGTGTGGTCAACGTTCTGCCTAAACCTGTTTGGTGAGAAACATGAGATGCAGCCTACATACCACCCCAACTTGCCAATTCGTTTGACAAGAACTGAAAGGAATTACAACAAGTTGCAGTTTTGACCCTTAAACCTCCCCTGACCCATAGCTCTGCTAGGAGGAATTAAACTCACCTGTAGCCAAAACCCAGTCCCATTAGAAGCCTGGGAGACAATTCTATTTAAAGAAAAGGGGAGGCCTAAGTTCCAGTTTGTCAACCTGTTTCCATGTGGGAAGAGAGAGAGGAGGCTGAGGTCCAGCTCTTAGGCAGATACTCTCACAATATCGGCAGAGTGGAAGAATACAGCAGTTGATGACATTACATCAACACAAGCCCTCTACACTGATTACAGCCATGCCTTGTCAGATTGCATAGGGCTGATAAGACTGAAGGTGAATCCTACAGAGGAGGAGCTGTGATTCTCATGTCTATCTTTCCTGTGAAGCACCTGGATCTGTGCCAATCTCTAGTTAGAGAACAAGAGCTTCAGGACTTTGAATACAACTGGAGCAACTGGAGCAACCGTGTTAGAACTTTTTTTTCAAGGAATAAAGCTACTGTCAACAGTGCCTGTGCCCCCAACTTCTGATGGGGGGGTACCAGTCCCATAATAGGAGTAACCTACAGCACATCTGCCTGAAGTACCAGAGTGTCCCTACTCTTATAAGCTTTGTAGAGATAGTTACCATATTTTACTCCTATACAGAATTTTCTGTGCCCAAATTCATGAAACTACAAGGAGAGTATACTATGGAGTACAGTTAGAAATAAAATAATACTTCAAGTCACACTGTCAAAAGAAGCCACATATTGTGAAGGCCACCACAAAAAAAGAAGAGATCTCTGTCTATCTCCATAGATGCAGAAATCCCAACATAGAAACACAAGAAATATGAAAAAAACAAGATAATGTGCCACTTCCTAAGGTTTGTAACTCCATAATAAGAAATTCCAAAGACATCAGATTGGATGAAATGCTGGACAAATAATTCTAGATGATGATTTTTAAATAAGCTCATTGAAATCCAAGAAAATACAAATGAACACTTGAATGAATTGAGAAAGACAATGCAAGAATATGAGTGAACACTTTCATAAAGATACAGAAATTTTAAAAAAGAACTCAACCTCAACCTCAGTTGAAAGCCTCAACAACAGACTATATCAAGGAGAAGAAAGTATTGGAATTTGAAGATAAATCTGCCAAACTATTACATTCAGACAGCAATTAGAAAAAAAATAAGAAAGAATGAAGAGAACATACAAGATCTCTGGGATATAATTAAAAGAGCAAACATCTGTATAATCATCATATTGGAGGGAGAAGGAGTACCTGCCAAGGGCAGAGATAACCCATTTAGTGAAATAATAGCAGGGCATTTCCCAAAGTTTGGGAAAGACATGGACATCCAGGTATGGGGGACATTTAGAATACCAAATAGACATAATAAGAAAAGAAACTCTTTATGACATATTATAATTAAATTGCCAAAAGTACGGGAAAAAGAAAAAAATATTAAAAGTTACAAGAGAGAAGAATTCACACTTAAAGGCAACCTCATTAAATTGACAGCAGATTTCTCAGCAAAAACTCTTAAGACTAGAAGGGCATGGAATAATGTATTTCAAGTTCTCAAAGAAAATTATTGCCAACCACAATTACCTGGATACCCACCAAGGTCATCTAGAATTGAAGGAGAAATAAAGACCTTCTAAGATAAGCATAAACTTTAGAATTCATGACTATTAGATCAATGTTACAGAAGATGCTTAAGGAAACTCTATAATCAGCAGAGGTAGTAAAACAAAATCAAGAGAGCATGTCAAAGCATAAGTCCCACCAGAAGGGTGGATGTGCAAATGAGAAATAGGAAAGAGTCAAATATTACCAAAATAGTAAACCATCAAACTTCTAAAGCAAATGGGAGATGAAGATATGAACATAGATTATTCAAAACAACCAGAAGAAAATCAATAAAATGACAGGAATAATCATGTATCTTTTAACAATAACTCTGAATGTAAATGGTCTTAGCTCACCAATTAAAAGATACAGACTGGCTGAATGGATTAAAAGCAAGACCCATTAATATGCTGCATACAAGAAACTCAACATATCTGCAAAAACATACACAGGCTGTAAATGAAAGATGGAAAAAGATATTGTAAGCAAAAAGAATCCCAAAGCAAGAATGAGTAGCTGTATTCATATTCAACAAAATAGGCTTTAAGACAAAATTATTCAGAAGAGACAAAGAAGGTCAGTATACTGATCAAGGGAACAATACATCAAGAATATATATAACAGGGCTGGGATTGTAGCTCAGCGGTAGAGCACTTGCCTCGCATGCGTGAGGCCCTGGGTTCGATCCTCAGCACTACATACAAAGCAATAAAATAAAGACATTGTGACCATCAACAACTAAAAAAATATTAAAAGAAAAGAATATATATAACAATTATAAATGTGTGTGTACTGAAGACTATAGCACTTGATTTCATAACTAAATGCCACTAAACATAAAAGATGACTTCGATATGCCAATACAATAATATGTGATTTCAATTCCTCATTCTCATCAATACACTGATTATCCAGACAAAAAATTAACAAAGAAACATTAGAGCTAGGCACAGTGGTTCACACCTGTAATCCCAGTGGCTTGGGAGGCTTAGGCAGGAGGATCACAAGTTCAAAGCCAGCCTCAGCAAGTTAGTAAGGCCCTAAGCAACTTAGGGAGACCCTGTCTCAAAATAAAAAATGAAATGGGTTGGGGATGTGGTTCAGTGGTTAGGTGTTCCTGGGTTCAATCTCTGGTACCAAAACAAACAAAAACCAAAAAACAAAACAAAACAATCACCCCTCAAAAAATATTAAACTAGACTATAGATCAAATGGGCTTAACAGAAATCGACAGAATATTCCATTCAATAGCTGCATAAAACACATTCTTTTCATCAGCATGTGGAAATTTTTCCAAACTAGACCATATATTAGGCTAAAAAGCAAGTCTTAACAAATTTTTAAAAATTGAAATAATTTCTTGTATCTTATCTGATTGTAATGGAATGAAATTAGAAATCAGCAGTAAGAGAAACTGCAGAAATTACATAAACACATAGAGATTGAACAACACACTTTTGAAGGAAATCGGAGGGGAAATTAAAAATTTTCTTGAATCAAACAGAAATAGAAACGCAACATACCAAAACCTGTGGGATACAGAAGAAGTGGTACTAAGAGGAAAATTTGTAGCAATAAGTACCTATAAAAATATTCCAAATAAATAACTCAAGGATGCATTTCAAATCTTAGAAAAACAAGAACAAAGCAGACTCAATATCAGAAGAAAAGAAATTATAAATATCAGAACATAAATAAATGAAAAAGAGACTAAAAGAATAATACAATGAAGCTGAATTTATAATTTGAAAAGGTAAACAAAACTGACAAAAGTTTAGCTAAACTAATCAAATAAATGAAATTAGATATGAAAAAGGAGAAGTGTTTATATTAGATACCACTGAAATTCAAAGGATCATTAGGGAATATTTTGAAGAATTGTATGCCAATAAATTGAAAAACCTAGAATAAGTGGAAAATTTCTGGATACATGTAACCTACAAAATTGAACCAAGAGAGGGGCTGGGATTGTGGCTCAGTGGTAAAGCGCTTGCCTTGCATGCGTGAGGCACTGGGTTCGATCCTCAGCACCACATAAAAATAAATAAATAAAGATATTGTGTCCATCTACAACTAAAAAAAAAATTAAAAAAAAAATTGAACCAAGAGGTTATAAGAAAACCTAAATACATCAATTACAAGTAATGGATTGAAGCAAGAATAAAATCTCTCAACAAAGAAAAACCTAGAATGAGATGACTTCACTGCTGAATTTTATTGGATCTTTAAAGGAAAACTAACACCAGTGCTCTCAAGTCATTCCATAAAATAGAAAGGGAAGGAACATTTTCATTGGTTAATTTCATTTGAGGGATGCAAGGATGGTTCAACCCTTGCAAATCAATAAACACTATTCAGCACATAAATATAGTTAAGGATAAAAATCACAAGATCATTTCACTAGATGAAAAAAAAGCATGTGATAAAATTCAACACCCCTTTATGATTAAAACCCTGAATAAATTAGTTATTGAAGGAGCATATCTCAACATAATAAAGGTTATATATGACAAACCCATAGTAAACATCATACTGAATAGGGAAAAACTGAAAATATTTTCTCTAAAATTAGAAATAAGGCAAGGATGTCCACTTTTACCTCTCTTACTTGATACAGTATTTGAAAATATTACCCAGAGCAATCAGGCAAGGGAAAGAATTAAAAGTGATACAAACAAGGAAAAAAATCCTAAAATTCATATGGAAACAAAAAACCCTGAATATGCAAAGCAATCCTGAGCAAAAAGAGCAAGGCTAGAGGCATCACCATACCTGATTTCAAAACCTACTACAGAGCCACAGTAAAAACTAAAATGTGGTATTGGCATAAAGTTAGACCTGCAGACCAATAGAACAGAACAGAAGACCCAGAAATAGATCCGTACAGCCTCAGGTAGCTGATTCTTAACAAAGATGTCAAAAGCACACCTTGGAGAAAGGACATCCTCTTCAATAAATGGTGCTGGAAAAAACTGGATATTCATAGACAATTGAAGATTAAAGTAGACCCATATCTCTCATGCTATGCAGAAAGCAATTCAAAATGTTTCAAAGACCTTAACTTAAGATCTGAAACCTTGATAGGGGATATACTTCAAGATATTGGCACTGGCAATGATTTCGTGGATAGGACTATAGTAGCCCAGGAAACCAAAGCAAGAATTGACAACAATTGGGATGACATCAAACTATAAAGCTTTTGCACCTCAAAGGAAGTAATCAACAGAGTGAAGAGACACCCTACAGAATGGGAGAAAATGTTTGCCAGCCGTTCATCTGACAGAAAATTATAATCAGAATGTATAAAGAACTAAAAAAAAAAACTAACAAAAGAGCAAGTAATCCAATCAAAAAGATAATTATCTGAACAGATACTTCTCAAAAGAAGAAATACAATGTTCAACATCTTTAGTTAGAATGGCTGTTATCAAAAAACCAAAAATTAACAAAGGCTAGCAAAGATGTGAAAAGCAACTCTTATATATATATGTTGTTGGTAGGAATGTAAATTAGTATAGCCACTGTGAAAAACAGTATATGAAGGTTTCTCAAAAAACTAAAAATAGAACTACTATATGATCCAACTATTCCACTTCTGGAAATGAAATAGTATATATCCAAAGGCAATGAAGTCAACATACAAAAAGATACTTGCATACTCATGTTTATTGTGGCATTATTCACCATAGCCAAGACATGGAATCAGCCTAGGAGCTCATCAACAGATGAATGGATAAAGAAAATATGATATATGTACACAATGGAGTATTATTTAGCTATAAAGAAAAATGAAATTCTGCCATTTGCAAGAAAATGGATGGAAATGGAAGGCATCATATTAAGTGAAATAAGCCAGACACAGAAAGACATATCCCATGTTTTCTCTCATATGTGAAGTCTGAAAAGAAAAAAAAAAGTGGAAAATAGGTTAGAGGGAGAGGACAGAAGGGAGGAAGAATAGGAAAAGGGGAGGTCATGATGAAAGTTTGATATATGCACATATAGAAATATTATAGTAAAACCCATTAATTTGGACAATTAATGTTAACATAATAAAATAAAATACTCGTGAATAAAAAAACAAAAGAAAATAAAAAAGCAGAGTATAACCTTGCAAAATACTTCAGTGCAAAAGATTTTTAGTCTCTTCTAAATGCAGTGGAGAATTTAGGTGTGTTTGTGTTCTCATCCTGATTTTTGGCCTGATTTTCTCATTTTCTTGGTATTGCCTGAGCCCCTGCCACAACTCCCCTCTGACTTTCATTTCTCACAAACCTTTCCGTTCCAATTCTTTCCAATTTTGTAGACTGGCTGTTTACTTTGAACAGTGTTTGGCAGGCCAAAAAGAAAGTATTTTCTGTGTGTTATGGAGGAGAAAGACTCACAGTATGACCAGGCTAAGATGACTTTTTCTGAAATGATACTAAAATTGCTGTTGACTTCTAGAATTCCAACCCATCCCTCAGTTTAAAACAAAGTGAGTGGAAAATGGCCGGAAGAAGGTCTTGAAAGAAAACATAGATTTTGTCCAGGCCATTTCAAAGTAAACCCTGGAATAAGTAGTTTGTTGGATAACATGCATATTAATGACCTTCAAGCCATACAGAAGGTAAGTTTAATGACTCACTGGCAAAGACTAAGAGATTGAGTTCAGGCCTTCCTGGAGGGGTAAAAAGTACCATGGTGGGAGAAGTGGTGGCCAGCTAGGCCAGATAAGAAATGGAGGTACTTGGCTGATTTCCTGCATGGTTTGCATTCAGCCCCCTGCAGAGGGAAAAGAGAGATGAGAGGCACCAAAGTAGAAAAGTCTGCAGAGAGGACAGGGAAAACCTACAGAAATCACTATTTCTGCAGAACAATGAGACAGCCTGTATTATTTTTTTTCTCCAGGTGAAATTTAGATTATTAATGATTCTGTTTATATAGTACCCATTTTCCCTTGTTTAGTGAGTTTAAGCATTTATGAAAAAAGAGAGTCCTGCCTAGTGAAAGCAGACACTTAATACCTTTCTTTGATGTACTGTCAGCAAATCTGTATAAGGAAGAAAATAACTTCCATTAAGACTAATTGGCACCTCCAAACTTGGTTTTGTCCAAACCTGCTTTTGGACCTCTGGGTCTGATTTTCAGAGGGACCAGGCTACCTTGCCTGTAGCCACTGTATCTCCTTGCTGTATTTCTGTGTGATGTTTATTTTGACATTTTAATAATGCTCAGTTTTGAGAATGAAGCTATCTCCACTGTTTTATATAGGCAATGGTTTCTATGCCCTGAGAATCAAATAAATGAAACTCTTTTGTATCGGAAAAAATTGATGATGATGCTTGGAAAGTGTATTTCAAATGCATTGTTGTATGTGTAGATAATTGCCCTCTGGTGGATAATGAATAAGGCCACTGGATTTGGCAGCTGTATTCTTTTCAGACTCATCATAGCTGTCCAAGGTCTGTGCAGGATAGATATGCAAAAATATTCCCAATAAGGATTGCTCAGAGTATGTTATAATTTTGAGACCAGTCATTTCTATCATAGTGCTAACCAAAGTGGATTTAATAGATGAGTGTGTACATTAGCACCATAAACTTAAATGGCTTCAGTGGCCAGGTAGGTAGCAAACATGTATGAAACACCTGATATAAGATAATAATAAGGCATTTAGGATCTTTGGAGAGCCGGGGAATATATATTATGCCTTAAGGGCTTCGGATTCAAAAATTAAAACAAAACAAAATATTCTTTGGCTACAACTCATGACTGTAAGCAGAAACAGGACTACACAATCTCAGTTCCTAGCCCTTCTCTCTGAAGCTGAATGTTACATTTGGACTATACTGTGCTTGAGGGACAAGTGCATGCTAGATCCTTCTTTATGTCAATTTGTACATTCTCAATTACTGTTTGCTAGACGATGGGATATTTTTTTCTGAGAGAAGATAGTTATTACAGTGAAAAGTAGAGGTAAGTGTCTTTATTAAAAATTTATTTTTAGTTGTAGATGGACACAATACCTTTATTTAGTTTATTTAGTTTTTTATGTGGTGCTGGGGATCAAACTCATTGCCTCATGCATGCTAGACAAGCACTCTACCACTGAGCCACAACCTCAGCCCAACGTAAGTATCTTATTGCAGTTGAAAGGCGACTTGGTTTTAATATAACTTTAAGCAGGTACAAACATGACTCTCTTGTGTATGACCTTAGTTTGTGTCAAAGTTTTATTTAACGAATGAAGGAAGGAAAAGTAGGATGGTAAATCTTGCTTAACGAAGAATTTGAAGTAGTCACTGGAAGGAAAAATCCTGGCATTAGATACAAAAGCCTTTATGTTCCTGCAGGCAATAAAACATTAACCTTGATGCTATCTTTTCTACTAGGCAGAAATCATTTGCATGTATAGTGGACAAAAATAATTTGCAATTTTTCAATCTTCTCAAGTTAACATATAACTTCACAGCATGTGGTCTGTAGACCAAATAGAAAGTCAGACCAGGATTATATCCTGTAAACCAGTGCTTTTCAAACAGCAATGTGTATAGAATAACCCAAGGGTTTTGTTAAAATGCAGATTCTAATAGGCTTTGTCTGGATTGGGGGTTGAGATTGGTATTTCTGATAAGACCCAGATGATGCTGATGCTGCTTGTCCGAGGACATGCTTTGGTATCAGGAGAAGTAGGTGATGTCTAACAGGTGGGCCTGTTGGATAATGCTAAGTATGTCTTTCAAAAGGCACTCAGTAATCTTTCAGCCTCATTTTCATATTTTGGATAGTTTTTCTAAAAACTATAGTAATGGGTATCATCAGATAAATATGTGCAGTAAAAGGTGAGGTTATGTATGACCTACTTGTTCAAGGCCTAAAAACGGATCCTTGCATCCATGAGTCGTATCACTGGTTCTCTTTTGTGTATCTGCTCTCATACTCTTCTTTCATCTGATCAGAGAAATTATTCATTTGTACAGGAACGTACAAGTTCACTAATCAAGTGGACTTAGGAACTAGTCCTAGAAATACATTGATTTCCCTTTCCCCAAATGTTAGGATATGTAAAGGAACATCTTTCACCAAATTGTGCATCTCATCCTATGATGCAGATGGCTGCAATTCAGTCTATTCATTCCTCCCGTAGTAAAGGCATTTGCAACATACAAAGATGTGCACCATCTGTAGGAGAGAGCAGTCAGTATGAATACACCGCAGATGTTTCCCAAGCAGAACAAATCAGCGTCTGGCCTAGTTGGAATTTTCCTCTATGGAGTTGTCGACCCTGAAACCTGTTTACCTTCTCTGTCTGATGGAAGGGGTTCTGTTACTGGGTCTTGATAACGCTGATGAGAGGAGAGCCTTGGCCAAGGGTAATGAAGGATTTAGCAGTCTTTCCCAGGACATGTTCCCAGAATGTTAGCTTTGTGAAATGTTGTTATGAATTCTATGAAAGAAGGGATCCATGAGCAAATATATTTGGTAAACACTGGGTGAAACAACAGCTTCGTAAAGTGTGGGACTTTTCAGAATCATTAATAAAATAATATGCAGAGTGAATCTCCAAAAATGGTAAAAATGATTTTTTTCAGACATCACATTTCTTCTATTCTGAGATGTCATTGGATATAAAGCATACTGTTAATAGTGGCTTTTTGTTGATGTTGGGTTTTTTTTTGAGGGCAAATGATTCAGCTGGTAAAATATTTTGACACTGTAAAATGACTTCCTTTTGGAGATGTTAAAATGCAAAAAAAAGTGAACTTGAGAATTAAGAAAATATATTTTGTGGTGGCAGCCTCTTTTTATGGAACACATATCAGCACCCCAAGCTATTAATATTCCATGGGGCACAGCTTAGGAGATAGAAGTATAGAATGGTTTTTGAAGGGGTAGGATTCATTGTTTGCAGAGACCTGATCATCAGCTAATTTTTTTTTTCAAGAAGGAATTGTCAGGAAATAAACAGTACAGAATTCTCTTTGTATCAAACAGATAATTTTATCAAACCAATAATTTGTTTGTGTCAAGTAAATGAGTTTGCATTGGTTGGGGCTTCTGGTGCCATGACCCAGCATGTTTGAATGTCTAGGTATAACCAGTACTTTTTATGTTGAGAATGGTAATGAAATGTAGAGTCAGTCTTAAACTGATAATCAACTATGATTCACATTTGAAGTGCAGTTGTAAAGGTAATCTTAGTATATGAATTGCTTATTAATATTTTCCTTCTTGCCAAGAACATGAACCTGTCTCTGGTCTCTGTTGTCTTCACCTACCTGACTGTGGGTAGAGAGGCTTGGGATGCTGAAAGGCTTATGCCTGGCTGTAGTTCTTTCTCAACATGGATGACATTAAAAATGAACACTTTAGTATCTCTACGGAAAGCTTGAAATAAGCCCCAGGCTTCTTTATTCCATGTAGAGTCTTTGAACTAGTTTAGCTATTTGGATCATTTGATACAAAGCTGACAAAGGATTGGGAGGAATGCACTTTTATACATTCTTAATTGAGCTGTTTGGGTGGATGATCAGTTTATGTGTTATTTCTAAGAGTAACTTAATTAAAAGTTAATAATATCTCTTCCAACTCATTACTTTCACTTTTATATCTGCTGTGCATATAGAAAAGTAGCAACATCTTGCAAGGAATACTCAAACTCTTTAACCCCCTAGAACTGAACTTCTGTCTATTTCACTCTTTTCACCAGATTGCCCTTGGTCTTTTTCTACCTGGGTGCTCCAAGGTCACACTTCCCTCTGACTAATTCTCTTCTAAGAACATTTAATTTTGTAGCCAAGGCTGTTTTGCTCTATCCCTTTGAGTGTATTTCACTTATGTTATTTGTTGTTGTCCTTACGAAGTGTTTGCCATCTATTTATGCTATGATGAGAATATCACAGTTATTTGGAATTTTAAAAAATGGGCTCTATTTTGCCCACTGTGTTTAAAAACAAATCTATTTGCAATCTGGAATAGTTGGACATTTTTGCAACTCAAATCTTTTTCATTTATAACTGCATCTTAGGGGCCTCAGAGAGTCATCATCTAACTGCAGATGGAAATTAAAAGAAAACAAACCTATTTTATTTATTTGGAAACTCATAAAACTAGTGCTGCTTTGGTCCTTCTCTGAGTGCTGAGCAAGGGTTGAACCCACCTGCTCTGTACCCACTCCCTTTTGTTCTCACAGTAGCACCATACTCAACAACTGGCCTCTCCCAGCACCCATCAGAGCTTGATGAAGACGCCATTTGGGATGTCTGCTGGGCAGTGTAGAGAGGTTCAGACTTTCTCTTTGAAGTTCAGTATTCAAGTCTGCTGGAATAAACTGGCTACAGACAGATGAACAGGAGAAAGAACATGCACATTTATTGATGTGCATAAGCACAGGGGTCACACAAGTTGGGAAATTCAAAATGCAAATATGAAATATTGTTTTCTGAGTTCCAGCAGCAGTATGTGGTGTGGTGCCATGTGGTAGAAATATTCTGAACTTAAAGTTTAGCACAGCTGGGTTTGGGTGCCAGCTTTGTTACTTTCCATCCTTGTGTTCAGGTTAGGCACAAAGAAACAAAATTATGTCACTTCTGTGTGCCTCAAACTTCTTCTATAAAATGGGACTCTTCTACCATCCAGTGTTGAAGGAGGAGCAAATGTGATAACATACTTTTGCCCTCTATGCCATGACATCATCTGCATCATACCCAGGCATGGCAGTACTTGATCTCATCATTGCCTAAGAAATCCTAAATTACACCAAAGGAGCTGTGTTGTTTAAAGAGTTTTAAAATCATTTCAAGCCCCTCCCCCCAATTCTCCAGATCTTCCCAAGACTTAAAAGTCCCAACATTAAAACCTTCTTACTTTTTCTTCTCAAAGCAAGCTAGGATGCATTCATCAGGCCCAGACAATTTCTGCAGTCATTTCAATTTCCATGAAGATGTACAAAATAAAAGAGTTTTCTGGTTTAACTACAATGGGGTAGGCTCTCAAAATCTTAACTTGTATTAACAGACATTTCTGTGGTATAATTCCATTTCTAGCAAAAGCAGAAAGAAGATGGTTGGGATTTTTTATGAGCTAGAATAGCAGAGGTAATGTTATATCAAACTATAGGAATTTAATTACCCTATTCCACAAATGTAGTTTTCAAATAAAGGAGTCAAAAGGATTTCCAAAGCCATTCTTCTGAACTGTAATATAAAAACCCAGAATACATTTAGTAGATGTAAAATGTATTACTGTACATTATGAGCCACCACAATGAATGGTGGCACAATGAGAAACACGACATGAGACTGAACACACAGTGATTAAAAATCTCTTTGCTCTCTTCTTAGAAATATTGCAATTTGCTTGGAGTTTTATGTGCTCCTTACTGTAAGGATGGGCATTTCTGGAATATGTGTGGTGGGCAGAGTTCACACTGGGGAAAGGTCTTCCAGAAAATGGAAATTCTGTCAATTTGAGAGTTTAAATCCAGACTGGGTGTAAGTGAGAAATGTGGTTAGGGTTGAGAGGAATAAATCACCTGGGAGAGGGGGGAATGCACCATTCTCTTCAGGGTCTGAAAGTCTGTCCTTTACATAAAAAATTATCCGCTCGGCAATGAAGAAGAGGCTGGTACCAGTGACTTAGGGACTTCTCTATTGAAAAGTCTTTACAAAAACTGTTGTTTTTCCTTCTTATTATAAAACTGACACATACTCATTATAGCAAATTCTGAAAAATGGATGAGGAAGAAAAAGGAAGTAAAGGAGAATTTGTAATATCACAGCAACGATGACCATTCTTAACATTTTGGCGTATAGCCTTCTAGTTTTTCTGAAAAGTCATTTTGACCCATCAAACAAGAACTTAGTGAAAGGGAATGCTAGCTTTGGAAAAAGGAGTAACGAGGTGTTCGTCCATTTATCAAACACTTGTGCTGTCAGGAGAGACTTTATCTTTTATACGCACAGAAGAAAGGATAAATTGGAAATAGCCTAGAACTACGGGGTTTATGACTTTCACTCAGTTAAGCTGCAGTGTTTCAGTGAACGTCAGATGTGGCTAATGAGTTTTGTTTGCTTTTCCTTCTTTTTCTCAGAAAAAAAAATTAGCAGACACCTCATTTTTCTTAAGCAATTGGTTTCCATACATTTTCCTCAACCTTCACATCTTGTGTTAGTCTTGTCCTCATTAGTGAGTGCTACCTTTGTCCTGTCACATCATTATTCACCCCCGCTATTGTTCTTTTTTTGAGTAAGATTATAGACATCTGTAGCAAAAGTATTCTAAAGCTTTGCCATAACATTTGCTCCCAAATATTGCTACTGCTCAGGAGTAAGAGGAAAACTGGAATCCATAGCAAACAGTGAGCCCTACTGTAGTAGACTATGTAGTTTTCCTGGGCCTGTGCCTTTTGGGACCCCCTAAGAGAGGCAGTATTATGTGGTGAGTGATTCAGAGTGATTCAGAGTGCAGATTTTGGGATCAAATTACCTAGCTTCACATCTAGGCTCTGTCTGGCTAGGTGATATCACAGTAAAAATTATTCATGACACTTGCTAAAAAATGTAAGGCAAACTTGACCTGAGATCATCAGGACAGATATGAGGACGGCTGAAATGGGGATTTGCAATAGAGAGAGAGAGAGAGAGATTGGGCTCAGCTGCTAACATAACAAAGAAAAGTGGGAATTTTGTAACCAAGGAGTGGGATGGGGTGCTGGTGATCAGTGCATGGAGAATTACTGAAGAAACTGTGAGAGGTAAGGAGGGAGCCTGACTAAGCTAACCTAACAGGACTCTTGCTGAAGGCAGGCCAGGATGTCATACATCACTGGGGGGATCATGGAGGATGAGGAGCCTGAGTAGACACTGAAGGTGATCAGCTATCAAGCTTGGGGGATTCTGGCTAAACTGACTTAGCAGGATTCTTGCTACAGTTGGACAATGCAGAGATGAGCATGAAGTCCCAAAGTTAAGATCAGCTGAAAAGGAGCCCAGAGGAAACTGACTAGTTTGGGCAAGGAGAGAATCTTTGTCAGTGACTTTAGAAAAGTTACATAGCCTCTTTGTGCCCCGGTTTCATCACTTTTAAAATGAGACAAATAATACTATCTCATCTTATGGAGCTGTTGTGAGAATCGATGAGATAATGGGTGGTGAAGCTGCTTAGTACAGTGCTAAGTGTTCAAAAATTCCAGTTAGCATTATTTTGCATGATGGAACTCTTAGACATCTAGGTGACCATATCCGTAAGTACTTGCATATAGGAAAGGCCCCTGGAGAGTTTCTACTTTCCTGTGTGACCTTGGGTAATTCTCTAACTTTCAATATCTCAGGTTTTCCTATCTGAAATGCAGACTGTGCAGTTTATTTTACAAAAGGATTTTAGATGGAGATAGCGTGCTACTTTGCAATGTAAAGTGTTTTATCTATAAATAATAGAAGTAAGGCCTCCCTAGAAGATGTCAAGTTGCTCCCTGGAGATGGAGGAGGCCTCCCCTGAGTTAATAGCACACCTCCCCTGAGTGAACGTAGAGAGAGGCAAGTTGCAGGAAACAGCCTGGGAAAATAAATGAGAAAATATTGTTTGTGCCAGGGAGAGTTCATGAAATATGAATTCCTGACTAAACTTCTCAAGCAGATGAGGAGTGATGCTGTTCATTGATACATGCAGCCCTCCCTTAATAACTGAACAACACAATAAATTTGGGGTTTCAAATCTTGGCTGCTGCTCCTCATGAGCTCAAGCTTCTGTTAACTCAAACCAGGTACTGCTGTAAGATGGCTGCATTAACATAAGAGTATGCAGAGAAGATCTTGGAAGAGTGCCCAAAGAGGTCGTTTGTTCTAGTTTTGATGCATTTTGGATACGTCTCCATGTTTGCACACAGGAGTCCTATGTTGGTGTCCAACTAACAAGGTTTAAAAGTTCTCTGTAATAAAACAAGGGGAAGTGCCTTAAAATGGCTTATGTTAGAGACATTTAAATGTTTAGCTGTCATGCAAGCTTTTTTTAGGTTTACTTTTTTCCTTTCTCAAATCTAATTAAGAAGACTTAATTCTTCCAAGATAAAAAGTCAAATCTATAATAGGTGAGTGAAAGGGCACTGGATTCTGCTCCTTTGAAAAGATGTAGCAGACAGGAAGATGCTGATTTGTAATCCACGAAAATAAATAGATACATCCCTATATTAGCTTGCATCTTGCTTAAATTTTTAAAAGATGCCTACATTGGGCCATCAGAGAATATAACACAAATATTCCTAATTCCTAGCTTTTCTTAATAAGACCAGCCTCCTTGGCAGTCAGATTGCCTTTACACAAGGAGACAATTGACCAGAGCTGAGTTGCTGTTGTCCCATTAGATGGGCTTCATGATCCTTAGGTGGGAAGTGGAATGTCATCTCAGTCACCTGCTTTTCTTTTTTTACTGATTAAGGGGTTTTACTGATTAGGGAAGTGAAAGGGGAACAGAGGGATTGCTGTTCTAGGCAGCGGCAATACACCACCCTCTTGGTAGCCACAGTCAGAAAGTAAGTTTGGCAAAATAACTTGTCATGAGACATTGGAAATATTTTAAGTTGTGCCATTCTTTATTATCTTGTGAGTTGTCATCAGCCAGAGTTAATTTTGTGCCTATCAAGTAATGCATCTAAATCAAATGTAAGTATGTATTGTTGTTTAAAGTAATGCTATCTGATATTTAGTTCTGTGCTTGTTATATGACTTTTTAATATAAAACAGTGTATTCTATGTCTTTTTCTTTTTGTCTTTTGGTACCAGGGATTGAACTCAGGGACACTTGACCACTGAGCCACATCCCCAGCCCTATTTTGTGTTTTATGTAGAGACAGGGTCTCACTGAGTTGCTTAGGGCCTCGCCATTGCTGAGGCTGGCTTTGAACTCACGAGTCTCTTGTCTCAGCCTCCCAAAGTGCTGGGATTACAGGCATGCACCAACGTGCCCAGCTCAGTGTATTCTCTTTCCAACCCAGCCTCGCTTGTTGCTGTGTCAGCTCTCTTTGAGCTGTGCTCATTGTAGTGCTCCTTCCCATCAGTAAGACCCAGAGCACTCAGCTTCCTTTTATGACCAGCTTACAGTGTGCTCTTCTTGTTGACTCCCTACAGGCCTGTGCTGTGTTACTTAGCTGACCCAGAAGTAACCAAAGAAATGAGGGCACCTCACCTAGGGCAAACCATGGAAGGTTGATCTTAGGCAAGGAAGACACATCCTCATCTGTCCTGGGACACTGAACTCAACTGTCAAGAACTCGATTGTGGGGTCTGGTAGTGTATAGTCACTCTGAGAACAGGAAGACAGCATGGTATAGTGCAAACCACATGGATTTAGAGGGGGCCTGCATACCTGCTTCCAGTCCAGCTCTAATGTCCCTAAACTTGCTGAAGTTACTGGACCTGTCTCAGTTTTCCCTCTGTAAAATGGGAGATTGAGCCCTGGCACATAGTAAGGTTCAGTAAAAGGTAGTATTTATTTTATTTTCTCTACTTTGCAAAGAATCTGAGACTCAGAATGGTTAAATGACTTTCCCAAGACCGAGTAAATGGGAGAGCCTGTCCTTGAACTTTGGTCTCTCACTCCAAAGTCAATGTGCTCAAACTCCCATGCTCCATTACCTTCACAGTGCCTACCTCTCAGGGTTGTTGTAAGATGTGAAGTGCTTAACACTGTGGCTGGTGGAGTGTAGGCTTCAATAACTGGCAGTGATGATGATTGGAGATGGGGAAGCTCTGCTGAGCTTAAATGCCTGCTAGAGTTTCAATTACCTGTAAACTCTCACTGTGACAGGGACCCCACTTCATAGGTATATCTTTTCAGCCCCATTTACACATATAGATAGTTGATGTCGACTTTGAGTGTGAGAGATGATGATAGTAGTGGTGACGGTTAGTGACTAGGAAAGAAACATGACTTCATTAATAAAAACTTAAAATAGAAGGCTGCTCAGTGCAATGAAGCAGTAAGAATGGCTCTCACTGCTAAACATACCTTTCTTGTCAGTTCTCAGATATATAATCATCTTCCAGGATTCTTGGTCTTGCCTGGAAAGAAATAGGTGAGAAAGTGCAAGCTCTTTAGCCCTCATGTCTAGGAGGGTGTTGCTTTTAGTAATGCAGGGATAAAAATAAAACGACTCTCTAAAGGCAATGGTGACTACCCACAGCTCACTTGGAAGTCAGTAAAACGCTCATTTTTCATATGAGCGTTGGAGAGCTGACCTTTCAAATCACCACATCTGGGGAGAATGTGTGATTTGACGCAGAACATTTCAGGGCATGCTCAAGGATGAATGGCTGAGAATGTACTTATCAGTTTTCTTCTCCTTCAAGGAACCCAGAGCTGCTTAGGCTATAAAAGTCAGTTCGTGGATACTTCCAAACCTGTAGCATTTGCTTAAGTAGGTCTTCTGCACAAAGTAGATTAAGCATATATATAAACGGAATGCTGATCCATGCAGCTGGTATGAAAATGAAGAGTGTGTGTGCGTGTCTTCACAGTGGAGTTGAGCCATTTCAAGGTAGGTAGTTGTATAATAAGATCAGCAAAGGGACATTGGGAAAAAGATAGAATTGCTTTTAAAAAAGAGCCATACTTTGTGAATCGTTTTGTTATGGAGATGCTACATTGAGGCTCATGAACTGCATCTAGGGTCCAAGGAGTAATACTGCTGAATATAAAACTTGCTTTTGATTTGTGAAACTTGAAATACCTGCTGATCCAGGAGGCATAAAGAGAAGCCTATTTGTATTTATAATACCCATTTGAAAGAGCTGTGGAATTTCGTGGAAAACAAAATTGGCTGGATAGATGTCTTACAGATTCATCTCCAGGAGAAAAGAACATCTGTCTGATCTTGTGTGTCACTGCCAGCTAACCAAAGGTCTGGGTGGTGATATCTATAGAAATTCCTCATAGCTGCTAATTCTGAGCAGTCTGGGCTGTGAGGCACTTCAGTGCTTGAATCCACATCACAAACTCCTCCATACCTTGACCAAGCACAGTTAGCATTTTCCCTGGCTAAGCTTCAGCTGGCTGCAATCTTCAGAAACAGCAAACTGAAAAACTTTCCCCCTGACATTTTTGGATGATGAATCAGATGTCAGAATCAATGAGTTTTCAGAGCTACTGCTTGTAATGAGGAAGCCAGAAGCCACTTACGCACAAGACTGCTGAGCTGCTATAGGAGATACCTGCCAGTCAACCTGCATCCATGATCCTGAAGGCCAGCAAGGTCCAGACTTAACAGTGTGGCAAGGAAGCCAGCTCCTTCCTTCCTTTCTGGCATGAAAGGCCATTGGCTGTCATTGAAGGAAACACAAAGCAAGGCCAAGGAATAGATCTATTTTTGAACCTGTGAGTGAAAACCCATTTGATGATGAATGTAGAGGAGTTTTCATCTTTTTAAATTCTGTAATATTGGAAAAATTGACTGAGATTAGTGATTACTGATTCAGGCTGTCTCTGACTCTATTGGTATGGCTTACTGGGGAACTCTTCTGGCTGCCCCTCTCTCCCTCTGCTGAGGGTTGGCTACATGTCAGGCAGGGTGAGAGGGGCCAGACATTAAACTATAACAATAGTAAACAAACAAACAAAAAACCCAAGGCAGACCCTGTGCCTGATTTCAGGAAGCTCAGTGTTTAGTGGAGGGGTCAGGTTAGAAGGCTGGCAATTGCAGCATGAATCCAGCAGTGCTACCTTGGGGATGCAAGGGGAGCCACCTAATCTGGGAGACCCATGGGAATTAGACAAAGGGGCTGGATCATGGAAGGTCTTCTCTAAAATATGTAGAAAGTTGGACTTTCACTCTAGGGGAGTGGGACAGTGAAGGTTTGTCATTGGGCTGTCACATGGCCATGGTGATCTGGCATGGAAGATGGGAATATCCTGGGTGGATCTTGCTGGAGTTTTAGGTTGGACCAGTTCCTTAGGTGGCACTGATGTTGAATGAATGCATGGCACTCCTCTTAGTCCATGAGCGGGAAGAAGAGGATGGGGGATTTTTCTTTCCTCCTCCTCTAATTCCTTTGCAATTTAAGAAATACCATTAAAGCCTGGCATGGAAACTGCTAAGTGTTAAATGATAATAAGTCAGGTGGCCTTTGAATTTGAAAATGCTGGAAGATAAGCTGAAGAATGGGCAATAAAACTGATATGGCCAGAGGGCACTTAAACCATGCATTTATTTTTGAAAGCAACAACAACAACAACAAAAATACAGGGAGCAGTAGTCAAGAAGCACACAGAAAAATTCAGACTGACGGCAGGGCTGTTGAAAATCCGCCTATGTCGACGTATTCTTCAATAAAAGTTGTTTTCTGCTGACACTCTTTTTTCCCCCCTACAAATGTTCCTCTTATATTTGATGATCAATTTTCCACAAGGTTTGCTATAATGTTTCCTCAGAGTTTAGGACTTTACATTTTAATTCATTCGATGGCTGTTGTAACCTAAGACAATGTGTGTTGTTTTCACAAGTCAGGGGCATCATTTTCTAGCTGACAAGACGTTACTAGGATCCCTCCCCTTCTCTTTTTCTCCGCTTGTGTTTCTCTGTCCTGACTTGAGGAGGATCACCAGCAGAAAAGGCAGTTTCTGCTGGAGACTGTGACCTGGTGCACTGTAATCTGACTCACCTGTACCTTCCTGTGACACACATTTCCCTCAAGCCCTCCCCCAACCCCCTGCCTTCAGCACCCTGAACCCAGTCACTCTTGCCAGGAATTAGTTTTCCTGCAGCCCAGCTAAGATCTCATTAATCCTTCAAAGTCCAACACAAGTTTCAAATTCTTCCTGTCCTGAGACAGACAAGAAAACACAATTTAGACAGAATGAGAAGTTTATGGTAGGATTAAAAATAGAATTCTTTATTATTTTTATTTGTCTTCTATGTCCATGTTGTGCCTTTTTAAAGCATAGAGATGGTCTCTTCAGCTACATTTGTAATTTCAACTAGAACTTAGAAGAATTTAACAAATATAAATGTTTTTTGGTGCTGGGGATGAACTCAGGGCCTTGCACATGCTAAGCATATGCTCTACCACTGAGCTATACCCTTAGCCCCCCAAAAATATAATTTTTAAAATGAAGTTTGTGACCTGCTGAGAGCTATAGTGGTTTTTACTTACAGACTCAAGGACAGAATATGGTAAAATATGAGAATAGAAACCTGGATATAGCTATAGTGCCACAAGGCATTTGGCCACTAAACTTGGAAGTTGTATAAAGACTGTTCTTAAATCCATGAACACTTGAAGAGTGGCTTCATTTTGCCAAGGGCCAGATGGGGCTTCAAGGCTTGGAATAAATGGCCTGAGATCAAAGCTGCTGTGGTTTGATGAAGGCAGAAGAACAGTGCTGACCGGGGACTAGAACACTAGATCAGACCTTACGTTCCCTGGCCCTGTTTCTAGCACTTTTGCACTCTTATTTTATGTGGGACTAGTTAGATAATGGTCAAATGTATGGTAAAATATTGAAGAGTGCAAAAACCACCTTTCTGCTCTCTTGAGGCTCAGACCCAGAAAATTTTTCCACTCTGGATCTTTGCTTTGCAAATCAAAGCAGTGGGATAGGCGCAGACACCTTAGTGCAATTTGGCTTTATGTATGACTCTTGGAAATACTTGGAGTTTAAATGCTTGAAGAAAAAGCAGCAAAGACTGATGTCTAGTAAGAAGTTTTGTTTGAGTGATGGGGCCCAGATGTGGATGTTTCAGGGTCAGTGAACCCCGTGTGGCTCCAGCAATGCAGCCTCCATTTTCACTTTTGGTTCTCAATGTTTATTTTTATTGCCTTAATATTTCTATTCTAAAGTTTCCTGCTTAGCCATCAAACATCATTCTTGTTTCAATACTATGATCACTAGCAATTTAATCAAGATTAAGAAATCTTGGCTAAAGGTAGAAAAACACTTGCTGTTTATAAACAGAAATTTTGATGTAACTAAAATTCAGATTAGTAGCTGGGGGTGGGTGGTAGATGGGTAGTGAGAGGGGAACTTGAAAGTCTTCACCTTTTCAGCAACCTTGTACATGTATACTTTGACATACTATTTGTTCAAGGATGGAAAAATCTTACCAAAAACTCTGTGAAAGGGAGGCTGTGAGATACCCAGTCTCTTTTATGTCTTTTTATCTGTAATGACCAGAGCTTTAGAACTCTGATGTTAGAACAGCTTTGAGTGACATTCTTTCTTCCTGGGATTTATCCTACTGTTATGACATGGTCACCTGATAGAACAGATGCTTGTTACACTTGTGTTGGAGCAGTGTCCTGGAGGTCCCAGCTCTAAAGGCATTGAACCTTTTTTGCTAGATAGATCATAAAGAAGTAGTGGTGGTGGTGAATGGGTGTGGGAGGCAGAATCCAGAAGTGGGTCAGGGAAGCATGGGCTTCCAGGGTACTTGAGGAGTAGGGTAATAACTATTTATACCTCTTCTGGAATGATTTCAGTCTTTCAACACCAGGAACTGCTTTGCAAGTGTGATTGGCTGATACTGGTCCAGAGTGCAATTAGTAATGGCAAAGAATGCTGGATTGGAAGTTGGAAACCCAAGTTTGATTCCTAACTCTGCTAACCATCAGTTGTGAAATCTGAGCAAATCATTTAAAATTTGAGTCTCAGTTTTCCCATCTATACAAAGGAATAACAAGAACTTCTCTACTTCACAAGTGTATAGTAAGATAGCATATAAAGATAAATAGGATCTAAGCCGGGCGTGGTGGCGCAAGCCTGTAATCCCAGCACTTTGGGAGGCTGAGACAGGAGAATCGCAAGTTCAACGCCAGCCTCAGCAATGGCAAGGTGCTAAGCAACTCAGTGAGACCCTGTCTCTACATAAAACATAAGACACAAAATAGGGCTGGGGACGTGGCTCAGTGGTCGAGTGCCCCTGAGTTCAATCTCCAGCACCAAAAAAAAAAAAAAAAAAAAAGATAAATAGGATCTAAAGAAGGCCTGAGGGGTTCTCATAAGAAAAGTACACAAATATAACATATAACTTTTTGTTCTGTTAACACGTTTCAGTCATGGCTCTTTCAACTTCTTGCTTCCTACTCATGTGCAGGATATGTGGAAAATGGAATTCAAGCTATGCAATGATGCATATTATCATTTAAAAATATATGCTAGAAATACGCAAGATCAAGTTTTTAGGATTGGTGATGGAGAAAATATATCACTCATTTACTCAGGTATCTATTAAATGATATGAGTAAGCCAATTTTCTGGAGAAGGTTAAAAAAAATCATACTTGAGCTTCCTCCGAGTAGTTTATAGTACCATTTAAATCCAATTTTTGTACCTAGAATGACTCTCAGGTAGAATTTATGTAATTATATCAAAGGATGCAGGAAGTGTGAGAGGCAGGAGGTAAAATCTTTCATCAAGAGGCAAACTGGAAGAGTAAATTCCTGTCCCATCACGAGTTCCTTGACAAATTTAGACATTTAATTGGAATATGTGACCTTAGCAAGAGCTTCCGGCACCTAGCACCAAACATAAGAAGGGTGTAGAATGGAGCAATTTTGTGAATCACCACAAGGGACCGTTGTGTACTTCCTTGGTGTGATTTCATGTCTGGGGAGCTGGTTCCTTCAGACTTACCACCTTCCATCAGGAACCTTTTCAAGAATGATGCGCTACCAGAACTGATCTGAAGATGGCAGCATTGGGCGACCTATCTCCTTTTTCTAAGCACACTCTTCCAGCCATGTTCCTCAGCAGTGTTTGGATTTCACATTGTCACTCAGACTTTCTTCGCTTTAACGACTGTGTGTGTATAAATGACTCTGCTTTTCTTTTGTGGAAGAGGTCCGATTTATCATTTCTGTTTTGGTTTTCAGGTAATGATTATATGTAATTATACTCAAGTAAAATATTTATAAATAATTATATATTACTAGTGGCATATAAAATTTGGAATTCATGAACATTAGCGCCGATGAAAGGTACCCTTCAATTTGGGAAGTGCTAGTTTTGGTATTATTTGTTTCTGTTTAAAAGACACTAGGGAGTTCAAAGCCAGCCTCAGCAACGGGGAGGCACTAAGCAACTCAGTGAGACCCTGTCTCTACATAAGACACAAAATAGGCCTGGGGATGTGGCTCAGTGGTCGAGTGCCCCTGAGTTCAATCCCCGGTACGAAAAAAAAAAACAAAAAAAAAACAAAAAAAAACCATTAGCAGCCAAGAATCGGCAATTCTCTTATTCTTTTGCAGGCATTTTTTTTTTTTTTTTTTTTAAGCAAGGCTCAGAATATTTTTTTCACTGTTTATTTTTTTTATAATTGGTAGGATATTTGTTTGGTAAATCTCTAGGGAGTATATTATAGATCCACATCTGGAGAGTTCTCTGAGGAAAATAAATTCTATTTTCTTAAATTTTCAAGAAGCAATTAGTTATCCTCAAATTCTGAAGGGTCTTTAAGAGGTCAGCAAGTTCAACTCAGCCAGCTTCCTGAATAAAACAAGGCAGTAGAGATGTGAGGTTGCTCCTTCCTCCCAATTAGTGATCTAATCGAGGTCTTCACCAGTATTGAAAACAGAAAGAAAATTACTGAAAACAGAAAGAAAATTACCCTGAGCAAGTCCATAATTCAAATTTTGCCAACACTTGAATTTCAGGTGCAATTTACCATTTCTCATTATCTGTCAGCCACACATGGAGCTGCAAATGGAAAACTGTCTCCAAGCAAAAGGTCTAATTTTCTGAGGACAGAGGGCTGCAGAAGCAGCATCTGAGGGGCTTTCTTTGGTCCAGGGAGCATAGGAAACGAAAGGAAAAGGTAGAGAGGGAACAAGCAGATGGAGCTGTGTGAGGTCAGAGTTTCTGGAAGGACTCCCAGATGAGGTAAGAGCCAGAGCACATTCTGCACCATGGAAAGGAAGATACACAGTGGTTCTTCTCTCTAGGTTGTCCTGATGCTAGAAGCATGTTAACTACACACTGGATGAGAGATTGACTTTTGAATCTTTAGTCGAATTGACACAGACCTTTTAATTCCTGCTGTAAAATAGGGTGGGAGGCCAAATCTCTGTGAAAACTGTGAACGACACACCAGATTTTCTCAGAGGCTCTCTCTGCTTGTTTTGATTTGGATAATAGCCATGACCATGAATTATGTATGCATTGATGTAGCATAAGTAAAATTAAAAACGCACTTAATAGCTGACCTAAATGCTCCTGTAGCTGGCTCCATATGTATATTCTGTATGCTTTTGAACATGACAGCACATTTTTTTCCCCACAAACTCTTTTATATTCAATGTAAGGCTTTAAGGATGTCATGTAATGTGCTATAAATGCAGTATAAATTAGGGAAATCAGCCAAAGGTACACTAAGAAGGTGCCATGAGATTCTAGTTTTCCTTTTTAGACCACTCATCTTCAGAGGTCATCCTCGCACTAAAAAATAAATAAGACCTTCCTGAACTGTGGGACATCTTAACCTCCACATAAAAATAGAACAAACTGCCATGTGCTACAAATAATAACTATTTTCTGCCCCTTTCAGGAGTGTTGAAATCCTCTTTCTCAACACCTTCAGTGCTACTGCAGGACAGTGTTAATCTGATGCAGCTTTTATTGCTCATTGTCAGCTTCTCACTTTTCTCTCAGAGCAAAAGTAGTGTGATTGTAAGACCCTCTCAATAGCATTGTGAGTTTTGTTGGCTGTGCAGAAGTTTCTTTGTCTAGGTTGATTTTATAAACCCAATAGAAGTGACTACAAGTTTTAATATCCTGGGGAAGCTGTAGTAGTTGATGCTGATAAAACTAAGGCCATTTTATATCCACACATGTATATAAATCCACAATGCATATATGTGCATACATAGATATATGTTTAAGATCTTCATAAAAAACACATCAAAATCATGGTTGTGATAATTTGATAGGCATATACTTGCTTTCTTGGTCTCTCTTTTATTTCTTTACCATAATTCTTAGGCAGGCATTGGCACAGAGTAGATATTCAACAAGTTTGTTAAATGAATAAACAAGTTGCAAAAATTAATTTGAGATGACTGGATTATGAGAAATTCTTTTTCACATTTGCATGGACTTATTTATGTCATTGGAATTCAGCTTGGTAAGTATAGTGGCATTTTCTCATGGTGTTATCACTGTGATATAGTCGTTTATTTCTAAATCTGTGTTTTTATTTTGAAAATTATTGCATAGGATAGGATATGATTTGACCTATAGGGTTTCTGAATCTAGGAAGCATGAAGTATCTTAGTAGTTAATACTTTCCCCATATAATTTAAATTTATGGAAGGCTTATTCATTAAGTGAGCAAGTAGACTTCAATAAATGTTGTTTTAAATGTATTTAAGTTGATAGTGTTGAAGAAATTATGCACAGTGCAACTAGCTTACTTTGGGTGCCATTTTATTCTACTAAGGAACTTGTTGACCAGTTTGATGGATGTGTGTCTATTTTTTTTTTTTTCCAGTGCTATTTCTTCACAATTGAGTTTGGCCTTTGCAAGCAAGAAGGGCAACTGCGGGCCTATGGAGCAGGACTGCTTTCCTCCATTGGAGAATTACAGGTACAAAGTTGTGAATGAAAATATCCTTCCCAAACAAACTGGTTCAAGGTCATGGAAAATATTGATTTGTTTGTCTGAACATTTCTACTCACAAATACCCCATAAATATTTAATATAGAGGATTTGGCACCTCAGATGTGGGTGCTGACCTAACTTTTTGCACTTCTGAAAATGGGTCATGCCTTTCTGAGTTTGTGGTGTGACTCAAATGGATGAACAGCCATGTGTACAAATCAACAGTAATGATAAATGTATGCTCAAATGTTTGGTAACAAACAGCTGGCCTAAATTTAGTGCTGAAAAGTGGGCAATGACCTAGCAGTGATCCTACTCATTGAAATTCACTTGTGAGGGTGACTTGGCTAGTCTGATTTCTGTAACCTCCATTGTTCCCATAGACTCCCCAGCATTTTTTTCTAAAGGGAGTTTGAGGTTATTTCAGTTTCTTTTATATACATTGATTCAAAATTAATGTATATTAAACACTTGTGAACATATACAATTTGAAAAAAAACTAAGGATATTGTCAAAGAGGTATCTAATATGTGTTAGAGAAGCCTAGAAAATGCTATTTTTCCCTTAAAATATAGTAAAATGATCATTTATTCAGAAATTATGGGGCTTGGGGTGTTCTGATAATTTTAATATTTTGGTAACATAAGAATTGCTATCTATGCATCACTGGGGGATAGCAAGTTTTGATGAATTTAGGATGTAATGTGATATAAAATCTGGAAATGGTGCTGTAAATTAATTAAATATTTCCTTGATTATTCAGACTAAGATCAGGGTTATTGGGTACTATCCTAGGGTTTTTATTTTGAGGTTCATTATTCCTACATAATATAGTTGGGAAATATTATTATTATTTTAATAGTGGTTTTTAAAATTTAATTTAATTTATTCTACTTAGGTATACATGATAGCAGAATGCATTTTGATTCATTGTATACAGATGGAGCACAACTTTTCACTTCTCTGGTTGTACGTGATGTAGAATTATATCACATATACATGAAGCTAGGGCTATGATGTCCATCTCATTCCATCATCATTCCCACCCCCATGCCCCCTCCTCCCGCCCTCCTTTTTGACCAAAGTTCCTCCATTCTTCCCATGTTCCCTTCCCCATTATGGATCAGCATCCACTTATCAGAGAGAACATTTGGCTTTTGGTTTTTTGGGATTGGCTTACTTCGCTTAGCATAATATTCTCCAATTCCATCCATTTACCTGCAAATGCCCTAATTTTATTCTCTTTTATTGCTGAGTAATATGCCATTGTGTATATACCAAAGTTTCTTTATCCATTCATCTAGTGAAGGGCGTCTAGGTTGGTTCCACAGTTTAGCAATTGTGAATTGAGCTGCTATAAATATTGAAGTGGCTGCGTCACTGTAGTATGCTGTTTTAAAGTCTTTTGGGTATAGATGGAGGAGTGGCATAGCTGGGTCAAATGGTGGTTCCATTCCAAGTTTTCTAAGGGATCTCCATACTGCTTTCCTGATTGATTGTACCAATTTGCAGTCCTACAGCAATGTATGACTGTGCCTTTTCCCCCACATCCTCACCAACACTTATTGTTGTTTGTATTCTTGATAATTTCCATTCTGACTGGTGTGAGATGAAATCTTAGAGTAGTTTTGATTTGCATTTCTCTAATTGCTAGAGACGTTGAACATTTTTTCATATGTCTATTGATTGATTGTATGTCTTCTTCTGAGAAGTGTCTGTTCAGCTCCTTAGCCCATTTATTGATTGGGTTGTTTGTTTTTTTGGTGTTAAGTTTTTTGAGTTCTTTATATATCCTGGAGATTAGTATTCTATCAGATGTGCATGTGGCAAAAATTTGTTCCCAGAATGTAGGCTCTCTGTTCACTTCATTGATTGTTGTTTTTGCTAAGAAGAAGTTTTTTAGTTTGAATCCATCCCATTTGTTGATTTTTGATTTTATTTCTTGTGCTATAGGAGTCTTGTTAAGGAAGTAAGGTCCTAAGCTGACATGATGAAGATTTGGGCCTACTTTTTCTTCTATTAGGCACAGGGTCTCTAGTCTAATTCCTAGGTCCTTGATCCACTTTGAGTTGATTTTTGTGCACGGTGAGAGATAGGGTTTTGCTGTGTATGGATTACCAGTTTTCCCAGCACCATTTGTTGAAGAGGCTATCTTTTTTCCAATGTATATGTTTGGCACCTTTGTCTAGTATAAGATAACTGTATTTATGTGGATTTGTCTCTGTGTCTTCTCTTCTATACCATTGGTCTACATGTCTATTTTGATGCCAGTACCATGCCGTTTTTGTTACTATAGTTTTGTAGTATAGTTTAATATCTAGTGTTGTGATGCCTCCTGCTTTACTCTTCTTCTAAGGATTGCTTTGGCTATTCTGGGTCTCTTATTCTTCTAAATGAATTTCATGATTGCCTTTTCTATTTCTATAAGGAATGACATTGGGATTTTAATTGGAATCACATTGAATCAATATAGAGCTTTGGGTAGTAGGGCCATTTTGGCAATATTGATTCTGCCTATCCAAGAGCTTGGAGATTTTTCCATCTTCTAAGGTCTTCTTCCATTTCTTTCTTTAGTATCCTGTAGTTTTCATTGTAGAGGTTTTGTTAATTTAAGAATTGCTATATTTTTGGTAATATTTTCATAATTTAAGAATTGCTATCTATGCATCACTGGGGGATGGCACGTTTTGATAAATTGAGAATGTAATATGATATACAATCTGGAAATGGTGCTGGAAATTAATTAAATATTTCCTTGATTATTCAGACTAAGATCAGGGTTATTAGGTGCTATCCTAGGGTTTTTGAGATTGGTTATTCCTACATCATATAAGTGGGAAATATTATTATTCAAACATTTTTGGTTGGTTGTATTCTTGAAAGGTGCAATTTCACTGTAGTTTTATTGAAACTGTAGTTTTAGTTTTTTTTTTGCTCATTCCATGACTCAATTTCTTCATTAATTCTTCAGGAGCTTGGTTGAGTACTTACAGTATGCCATGTACTGTGCCAGACACTTGGCATAAGAAGACAAATAATAATGATGAAGAATAAGAACAGGGAGCAAGTAACAACAAACCTCACAAACTCTTAGATAGACCTTAGTATTTTGGGTGCTCTAGCCATATTAATCCACTTGATCCTCATAACAACCCAGTGAGACAGGTGGTACTATTATCACAGATGAGAAAACTGAGGTATAAAGACATTAAGAGATCTGCCTAAGGTCACACAGCTAATAAATGTCAGAGCTGGGTCCAGATGCAGGCACTCAAGGCCCTCAGATCTGAGCTCTTAACTACCTGGCTAAGCTACCCAGGACCTTGGCTATCCAGGAGTCAACTTCTAGTGCAAGACATATATGATGAACTGTATAATAAAAAAAGGTGACAAATGTGCCTGGTACATCTTAGGCCATGCCTGAGGGGCTTCCTGACAAGGACCCTGCTGCCCAAGATGATTCTTGAGGGATGGGAAGAGTGAATAAGGAAAGGATAAAGTGCACAGATCAAACAGTGGACAATAGAATGCGTGCCCCTGGACACCGGTCCAAGCCTGGCCCAGCCAGGGAACTAACTGAGGCTCAGCATGACTGGAATAGAGGATAATGGTTAACATAGAAAAAACCAAACCAAACCAAACCAAACCAAAAAACACCTGATGTAAATTTTTTAAAAATTAAATTTCAATGAAAAATCCATTTGGGGTTAATTTCAGCATACTGGCCAATGCCCAAAGCAATAAGATGATATCATATCCCCATAAGATTATGCCCTTTACAGTGTGTTTCTTGATTTCTCTTCAAAAAGTGTTAGTCAGAAAACGATGCAGCTCAAGAGCTATTTACATTCTCCTCAGATGGTTTATAAATTATACTAGAAACAAAAGAAACAAATCTCTCTCGTGGCCCCCAACTTTCGACAGGGTCTTCTGGGCTGGTTAATGAGGCATGTGCAGGCAGCACTGGGGTGAATCTGTTGTTTGTGCTCCTATTGATGTGGACAGAATTGTCTGGAAATGGAAATCAGCCAGAAATATGTACACTAAAGGGCATTGTCCGCCATGCATCTTCTCGTTCTGCTCCATCACCTTTAGTCGTTAGCATTCTTCCATTCTCAAATTTCAACACTGGAACATCCTTATGATTGCTACTTCAGACCACTTTTACAATTCAGAAATTCTTTCTCTAAGAAATATCTTCTGATTGTTCACAAAGAATGCATAACATGAGATGCTTTCCTTAGCACCCTCTCTCTGCCTGGCTCCTGTAAATGCCTAGAGCCCTCTTACAGCTCTTCTAAATACTTCTGTTTTTTATTTGAATGGATAAATGACGGTTCTGGATCCAATATAGGGATATTGGATATCCAATATAAGTTTATTAAAAGCATTATCATAATTCCTGTATAAACATGCTTACAGTTTTGAATACCTCTTGCAGTAAAATATGTTATGCTGTGCCAACTGTTGCCCAAATGTAGGTCCTTGCTAAGTTGTTTGAGGTTTGGCATAGTCTTTATACCTTTCACATAAGTACTCACCTTCCAGAACAGAACACTTCTAAAATTTGTGCTGTAAGAGGCTACATTTTCCTGAGGAATAGATGTTGCTCTTCAGAGCTGCTGACCAAATATTTCCAAGTGGTGCATCTATAGTTTGGAGGGTAACATTCATTTTTCTCTCATTTTGTGGACAATTCTTATTTTTATCTTTGGAGACAGAAATACAACAAACATGGAAAATCTTGTAAGAGCTAAAAAAAATCTGATAACCATAACTACTATTCCCTCCCATCCCATCAGTGGTTGCTCTCTGTGTTATAGAGATCTGATCTGTGGCAGGAACTTCACAAGTGTGTCATGGTGAGTCTTTCCATGCCTTCCATCACTGCAGAGAGTGGTTAATCATGAATTAAATTATCTGAAAAGCTGACTTTGAAAAACAGATTGAAAATTGGATAATTGATCGCCATTTACCCACGATCTAGCATGTATCCTTTATTTCACACTCTTTTTCTCTATATCCTAGAGTTGATCTAACTATATAAATCTAGGTATCATTTTTCATCTCTTATTTGCTTGTTCATTCATTCATTTTATTCAACAAACGCAAAATTGATGGTCCAAGATTGCAAGGAACATGAGATTGAGTAGGAAAGCTGTAAGAAAAGGATTGCTATAGTTCTCAGCCCAATTCTTTGGTAGAAGTCACAGTGAAATTTGTTTACATTAGATGCTAAGGAAATGAATGATAATTGATAAATTGTGAGTTTGATCTCCAAAATTTAATCTATCTCAAAAGCAAAAGGCAGTTCTACTTCTTTTTCACTTCTTTGTATGTTTCATGCCGCCGCAGATTAGATTTTTATTTTCATTAGTGGCCTTAGCACCTACCCCATAGTAGCTCCTGGAATATTTCATATAAATATATTTGTTTTCATTTTTCATGTTTTGACAAGGCTGGTGGTTTAAGCAAATGTAATTATTATTACTTTTTGGCTTTAGTTTTAGGGTGCCCTTGTGAAGTGTATTTATTGTGTTGCCTTTATATAGCTATTAATCAGCATTCTCCAAACAGCTTTCTATTTATTACAATCATTTGTATTTACTGCCACTTCCAGCAACTCTGGAAGGTGGTCAGAATTATTGCCAAGCTGTGGAGAAAAGCCCCCAGGGGCTCAGACTTTCTCTGAGGTTATCCAGTAGGTCAGTGGTGTTGCCGGAGTCGGGACTGTGCCACTGAGCCCCTACACCTTAACCCTGTTCAGACGGCTCCTGCTCCCCTTCTCATTCCTATTGCTGTTAGGAGCAAGTGGTGGAGGATGGGAGCTGAAACTGTCTCTGGCCTTCACAAAGGGATTGCTCGAAGGGGAGGTTGATTGTTTTCTTGTCCCTGATGCTTATTCCAACTGGTACAACCTAAGCATTGCTGATTTAAAAAAAAGTTTGATCCATCATTGGCCTTTGGCAATAGAGATATTGATGGCATGTTGTGCCTGGCTGGAAGGACGAGCATGTGAGGGAGGTCAAAAACTACTACATCCACACATACAGACAGTGCACAAATACATATATTTGTTGTTCTGATGTGGGAAAAGATGATTGTAGTGTGAGTGAGTGTAGGAGTGTGTGTGAATTCTTATTTGGAATCTAGGGACCAAACTACCCAACTGACTTCACACCTGAGTTTTTTTTCAGACTTTAACCAGTCCTGATATAGAGAGTGAGGATCACAGGGTTTACATCTAGAATAGTTGAGATAATAATTCTGAGTCATTGCAAAGGCAGGTGTCTGATGAGCCCAGGGCAGGTATTATTGCAGACTAGGA
Organism: Geosciurus inauris; assembly: GCA_004024805.1. Taxonomy (NCBI): domain Eukaryota; kingdom Metazoa; phylum Chordata; class Mammalia; order Rodentia; family Sciuridae; genus Geosciurus; species Geosciurus inauris. Next base: position 46,462 of record PVHX01000865.1, on the reverse strand, counting down.
CCTGGAAGTCTCATGGCTGGGGCATGTTTCTTCCCTGGGGAGAGGGGCTGCACACATGGTGAAAAGTACTGCTGAACATAGATGTGGGCCAGGCTTCTTCTTTGGACTAAATAGCAATGATAACTAAATACATTGAGTACTTCCCAAGTAGGCATTTTGTGTACATTACCTCATTTAATTCTGGCCACAACTCTGGGTTATAGATACCACTAGTTTTCCCAGTTTTCAGGTGACTACTAGAAAAGGCTTATGGAAGTTAATTAAATTGTCTACAGTCACAAAGGCAAGAAGGGATGGAGCCAGATTTGAACTTCAGTTCTTCATCTTAAAGACCTATTCTCTTAATCACCTTATAATATTGTCTACTAACAACTAGATTTTAGGAAATTTTGATGTTGAAAAGAGATTTTTATAATTAATAGTCTGGAGTGACAAATTAGCTTTAACTTGTCCATTATAGCCAATTAGTTGGTAATGGCCACCTATGTGCGGAAGGGTGGCAAGGCCATGCTTAGGCCCAATGGTAGAGGCTCTTGTGGTCAATTACCCTGGCTAGAAGGTAGGGAGGGTGGTGTAAATGCTGTATCTTTACAGGCTCTGTTAAAATTATATTGCAAGAAGAGCTGCGGAAGCCATGCAGCTCTATCTTTTCAGTTTATCAAAGAGGAAAGTGCAGCCCAAACTGAGGTAGTTTAGTTCATTTGCTATCATACCCCTAGCCTCTCTGGGATAGCATCCAGGTTTCCCTGTTCCAGACCTGTGCCCTTGTCTTTAGCACTATGGGTAAATCCAAAATAGTCCTTGCAGAGTGTTTAGAGGGGAGAAGGTGACTCTCAAGCACTCCTGCAGTTTTGAAATGGCTTGAGAGTAAAAGACTGTCAGCTGGATTCTGCCAGCATTCTAAAGCTTCTCTCCAGGGAAGTCGGGTTGATTCTTGCCGACTTCAGGAATTTAGATGCTTAACACTTCAGGAAGGAAGTGCCCTAGGGACATCAAATACTGTGACTCAGTATTTAGAGAGGCCCCAATCTGAAGATAGATGAGAGGGCATAATAGCTGCTTCCCAAAACTGAGGTGGCTCACAGAGACACACAAGTAGGAGTTGAGAATCAAACTCAGTAGGGCCTCTCTATTGGGCAGGGAACTTTGGAATTAAGGGAGACACAGATGCTATCTTGTACTCCTTGGGCCATCTGGTAGTATTCAGAGATAGGAGATCTCATGGGTGGTATGAGTGTTCTCACACAGGAGTGCTCATATTTAGGTAAAAGAGACCATTTGAGGGTGTGAGCACTACCTCAGTGGTTGATCTCACTCATTGGTTGCTCCCTTAACTCAAAGCTCCTGTCATTTTCTAGACTAATCCATGGGTAGCAAGATTAGCCCCATATTTATTGCTAGTTAAGGAACAGCACTGGTCCCATACACTGTGTGGGGAGGTCCCTGGCAAGTAACCAGCATATCACATACAACAGGCTTCTAAGAACAGACTGCATTTTTTAAGTGCTTAAAACAATTATTTTTCAGTTTTTCCATTTAAATATGGTATCACCCAAGGTTAATCTGTATTGCCTGACAGCCTTTGCCTCAAAGTATATGCTGTGAAACCACCGGTTTTTCTGATTTTTCTTAAAGTCTGATGCAGGGCACCCTGTCCTCTGGGTCTTTTGTTGATCTACTCTAATCCCCATTACCTGCTGAAATGGCTGAATGTGGTCATCTGTATATCCACTGGGATACTGATACCTGATGACTTTTTCAAGAAACACACTGATTTCAGTCTCTGTTGTGCACACGCACATCATGGAAGCACCCTCTACACACAGTGACTACCAAGGGTGCTGATGTCCTGTGGAAGCATTGGAGACTCAATGAGTAGATGGGTTTCACTTCTTTCTGTGTTTGTCCTTGACCTAGTAAGAAGTCTTTGGCTCAGCAGGGATGTCCAGGGGAGCCATGACTTAAATATTCTTATGGCCTATTCTGATATCACTCTGTCTGCCTCTGAATGCGAGGATAAAGAGTAAAAAGTCTGAGGACCTGGAGTCAGCCTCCTTCCATATGTGCAGATGGATGGATGAATGAATAATTACAGCAACACACTATCGTTAAATGTAAACACAGCATACAGCTGCAAACAAAGTAGCTTCTGATTCTGAAAACCGTGACAAGATGATGGGAAACCAATTCTTTTCAGAGGAGCAAGAGATCTCATCAAAGGATATTTTGTTTTTTGAAACCGTGAAGTTGTTTTTCAAATGTAGACAGAATTATTGGTCATGTGGAACCAAAATCCCCTGATGTTCACTGTGCGACATTGAATCTAGCACAAATGCATTTGCAGGTGTAGTGACCTTCTGCTTTATAATGAAGTTGTTCTGTGGGCCAAAAAAAATGAGTTCACTTCGAGAGGCCCTCTGCATTCCATGATTCATATATGCATTGATCTAGACAATAGGACTTTGCAAAAAAGTGAATCACATGCAGTGCCCCTTCTCTTACATGTTAGTCCTTTGGTTTGCAATTGCATTTTCAAATGTAGGAAACCACAGCCCTCTTCACAGATTCACAGAGGGTTGTAAATCACTCAATGCATTTTGAAATTGCTGGGGGAATGCACCAAGAATATTGATCAGGAAAGGATTTTTGGAATTTCTACAGGAAATCTTAGCTGTTAGAGATTAAGAAGGCAGAAAAGTGCTTTGGGTGAAATCCAGAGGCTGGATTAGAGAGTATCTTTAGGATCATCCACCCAAACCTCTCATTTATACTAGAGGGAATGGAGGCCCTGGGAGGTTAAATGATTCCCCAAGGTTACCCAGTTAGAAGGAGCACCTGGACTAGAGCATCAGGTTTTTCATTTAGTTTAAGGCGATTTCTGCTAACCTCCTCCTGTCTCTCTTAACTAACTGACCCCTTAAATTAAAAAGAGGAAAGAATCTAGGGAAGTATTTTTCAAACTATGTTTCACAGCCACTTAATGTCAGAGTCCCTTTGGATGCCTTTCAAATGCAGATTTCTGGAATTCATCAGACCTAGCAGGTGAAATTGAGGCCTGGGTATCTGCATTTTTACAAGCTTCTCAAAGGTTATTTAAGTACAGTATACTCAGAACCATTGCAAATGGTAGGAAATGGCCACTAACTTTCAACATCACTGAATTTATCTGGAGGATAGTCATTCATGGTTTCTTGCTGATCTTAGTGCTAGTCGTATAGGAAGCTGAACCGAGCTAATGATGGTTCAAAGAGTAATTACAATGGCTTTCCTGTTTTCATAATGCTTGCTTTGGGCATAAGTATAACTATTAATATTAGCTCTTTTCCCCCCAACTGGCAATATTTGCTGCATATTGCTCTGCTGTATGTGGTAGAAGGTAAATGAATGCTTTGTAAGCATCCTCAAATGTATGGGCCCACTCCAGACTCTGTTGATACACAGTGCCTGGCCTCAAAACGTCTAGCAGTGAGTCCACAAATAGTTCAGTGAGAGTCCCAATTACCTCTGCACGCAGGTAATTATTACTTCTGCCATTTAAGTGAAATTTCAATACATTGCTTATAGCAATAAATTTAGCGGCATATTTATGCTGTCCCTGCTTCTGTTCATAGCATAGATTTAAAATTCCATTTCTGTTGAGGTACAGCTCTGAACTGTCCTTCAGTAAGAATTTGGCTGATGACAAATAAAATAATACCGTAATCTCATTTTCCCCCTCAGCACCTAACAGACTTAAAGCAAAACCAACCAACCAATCAACCAAGCCCCCACCACGCCAATTTTCCCTGCACACAGGAGAGTTCTGTTTCATGGCATGCCAGTTGCTGAGCAGTTCTGTAGGATTACTGCACCATCAAATGTGTTGTAGAGGTGTGGTGTCGTGGCACTTTGGAGGATTCATTATAGAGTTTAACGGGCTTTGTGGTGTGTTTTGCAGCATGCTCTTTCCGACAAGGCCTGTGTGAAAGCCTTTGACCCAAAGACAACATGCTTACAGGAATGTCTTATCACCACCTTCCAGGAGGCCTACTTTGTTTCAGAAAGTTTTGAAGAAGCCAAAGAAAAGATGAGGTAAACTTGCTTTTCTTCCATTGATAGAAAATAACTTTTTGTTTTTCTGGCTCTGTTTCTTCCTTCTATCTCTTGTACCAATAGGGGTTGATCACATATCCTTCTATTTCTGTTTATTCTGCAGGGACTTTGCAAAGTCAATTACCCGTCCCTTCTCAGTATACTTCAATCCCTATACACAGAGTATCGAAATTCTGAAAGACACCAGAAGTATTGAAAATGTGGTGCAGGACCTCCGCAGTGATTTGAACACAGTGTGTGATGCCTTAAACAAAATGAACCAATATCTGGGGATTTGATGCCTGGAACCAATGTTGTTGCCAGCATGATCTTTTGGGGGCACAGTGGCAATTTAGTCAATGTCATATAATGCCAATAACTTTCTGTGTCTTGGCTAGTAAGCATGCAATTCTGTATATATATACCTACTTGTAACTTACTGTGGTAATGTGTGAAACACCATAAGGAACCCAATGGCAGATAGCCACTCATTGTTTGAAAGATTGTAATATGTTTAAATGTCTTAAGTAGCTTTGACATTCCTGCATTCCTAACCAAACTGCATCTTTAAAATTGTAACAAGGAGCCCTCTTATGATTCTAGCTTATGACCTTTTCTTCCTTGGATTTGAGCTATTCCTCTGTTCATTAGATAAAATGAAAATAGCAGTGAAGCAGTTTCTATTTTCAATCGTATCAGTGTTTTCACAGCATTATTTGAGATAAACTCAGAGTTGTAGGAAACTTCCCATCACAGTAACAAAAGGTTCATTATTCTATTTCAAAAATTGTTGAGGTAACACAGTACTTGGAATGATTTTAGAATGAGTATTTATACAATGTAAGAAAAGAAAACATTTTACAAACAGGATATATAGGTTGCATTGACCTTGTAGAAATAGTTGTGGCAAGCTTCTTGAAGTGTTTTGAAGAGGATACTTCCAGAAAAAATATGGGGAATAAATCTTGGCACTATGTATTTCATGCTGGAATAAAGTGAATTATCATCTCAGGTGTTTAACCCATTTCTCTGGTCAGAAGACAATAAAATCACAGGGCTATAAAGATCATCTGTGATTCCAAAGAGGTGGAAATTGAGTCACAGAGAAGTTAAGTGATTTCCCCAAAGTAGCACAATTAGTTGTGCATCGAAGTTCATAGATGGCTGCATTTTCATTTTGGATCGTTGAGTTCATCTTGGGGTGTGTGTGTATTCATCTGTAGTCAGAGAAGGGGAACAAATGCCTGTAAGGCCTATTTGTCACTGTGTGGGGACTGGTTTGCAATCATTATTTCCTCTCTCAGCCATGCACCAGACCAGAACTATGGAATGTTGTCCACTTTCTCAGAGTTTGGACAACTTTGGGCCCAAAATGGTGATACACCACAAATTTTTTGGTGATCCTTGCTATGAAAGATAAAGTCAAGCCACTAAATAAACAAATAAAAAACTGTTGAATGAGTGAATGAACTTCATCTTCTGATTCCCTCACCAAATGCAAACACTCTCCTTTGATACAGTTTTTGGCAGGCAGTACAGGGTTCTGGATGCTTGGGCGGTTGGGACAAAAAGAGGTAGACAGAGAAAAGATGACAAAGTGGCTTTTAATTTAGTAATTCCAAAATACTTGAGCAATTTCTAATGTTACTGGCAGGGGTCCTACGGGCTCCTGCGTCCATGTTTTTGGTGTTCAGAGCAAAGAACTGAGCCAAACATGAGAGGTTGGCAGGTAAGGCAGTCGTTTATTTGAAAGGAAAAAAACATTTTGGGAGAGGTGAGAGAAACAGAGTGGGTCCAGCTGCCAAGCGTCTCAAGGTCTCGTCTACATAGCAGAAGTGGCTTTTATTGGGTTGTGCTACTATTCCCCACTTTCCCCTGAGTGGATATGGGGTTGATTGGCACCTTGATTGACAACTGAATTTTATACAATTTCTTTTCTACTGCTCATGTGTGAGTGTCTTTTTCCCTTAGAAAATGCACAGAGGGGGAGCAAACCCCAATGCTAAAGATATGTTAAATAGCAACTAGTTAATTTAGGTCAGGCCCTTGGGCTATTGCGCATGCCCAGGACTGGGGGCCTTCCCTTCAAGGTCTTGAATTCCCCTTGTGGTCCTTTAGCTTCCTCACTCACAGCAAGATGCCCAAGCTTGCCCTCACAGGAAGAGGCTCCAGTTAGAGTGTGTTGAGGACCCTGGGTGCAGATGAGAGCCCAAGGGGTGGTCCCTTGCCCAGGCCTGTCTCCTACCTAACAAAGATGTTCTTTTAATAGGAAGTTACATAAAATTTCAAACTAATTCACCATCTTATATGGCACTCATTGTGGGTCAGAAATCTTTGGTCTAATTATATGCAAGGGAAACATGAGAAAGAGTTCAAAAACACCTTAGGGGAGGGTCAACTTAAAATGAAGTCAGAGGTTTGAAAATGGTTCTTTCTTAACTAAAGAGGAGATTTCATTTCTGAAGCATTCTCAAACATACCCCCCACCCCAAACAAAACAAAACAAAACAAAACAAAACAAAACAAAACAAAACAAAACAAAACAAAAAAACTGAGTTCCTGAAGGCATTTGGTGGCTAGAAGGTGACAACCTTGAAACATAAATGCTGTTCTAGGGTTACAGGATAATGCCTTGGAAAATTATTGGCAGTAGAGAAATGATGAATGCTCTGAAATGAATGAAAAAACTCTATAAGGATCAAGCATTTGTATATCTTAATAGTTTTTAGAGCCACAAACGCATAGTTTCTTATAGCTTTCTTTGTTAGATCTAAATGACACTGAATAGCTATTTACTTATAAATAATAATCTAGCACAATAAATTCCCCAAATTTCAGAGCAGTTGCTGAAAATTTTTCAAGGAGAAAATTAGCTAAGAAATTATAAATATCTGCTTTTCCTTTTTCCATAATTTGGTGTTGCTTTAGACACAAGTCCTAGAGAGTTCTGTCTTTTTTTTTTTTTTGGTCATTAAAACAAACATGAATGCCATCAGAATTTTCTGATTTAGTGCCATGAAGGGTAACTTCTTTGTCAAACATGCTTAAGGGAGAATTATATTTAATTGCAAACAAATGCTCTAAACAAAAATAACATTTGAGGTGTCTTCTGGTTGGCTTATTGAGGAATCTTCACTTTTCTTACATGTGTAAAAATCTATCTTATTTCAAAAATAGAAGAGCTGCAAAGTAAATAGGCTTTCCCACAGAGTCTATATAGGTATCATACAAGCAGGAGGAGTTGATTTTTTTTAGATTTGTTCTCCATTTGGAATAGCAGTAACCATGGCTTTCACCCTGTGAAACAATGGAATCATGGTTTTCATTTGTTGTGAGCATTTAACATGCAAATGCCATTACAGCTAATGGTGGGAAAAATCCTATAAAATTTAATAGCCATCATAGGAAAAGCGTTGGCAGAAAAAGAAAAAGTCCTCGAATGGGAATAGTACAAAAAACGATCACAGCCAGCTTCTTGTCATATCTGATACCTGCTCAGTATAACCATTTATCTCAATTAAGCCTCCTGACTTAAAGCTAAATTAAATAGATCCAAGGGCAATTATAAATTTAAAGACACTTGGTTGCTGTCATCTCACTGTGAGTTGTTACTTTATTTTGGCTTTGCTGCTGACTTCTATAATCAACTAATCAGAAATCAACAGAGTTCCCAGCAAAATCAAGTTTCTTATGCATTGCACTTTGCAAAGATAGACAAAATCTGATTAGTTCGAGTTTCTTCTTGAAGCACTTTATCTGTTATGATTTGAGGTTAATCCTCAGTGTATTCTTGAATGATTAGTTTATTTGACATAATAAGAACATAATAGTTTGTAAATTGTACCTTTTAAGAGTGGGGAATTTTGACCCAAGTTTTATTTATTTGTTTTTAACACTTTAGTGGTAAGGTTTATGAGACTTGGGTTTCCTGGTTTATTCTCATTTATTTACTGTGTAACTTAGAAATTATGCTTTATAGGGACAATATATCTGTGCTTGTCTTACTTGTACATTGTAAATGGGCCTGAGCCTAATGAATGTAAAGTATTGCAACATTTACCAACATGAGGAGTCTAAAATGAAAAACAGTGGAGGCAAATAGAAATACGTTTCATTTTCAAATGGAGTCATGGCTCACATCATCTCATTTTCTTCATTCGAGGAGGAAAACATTAACACGAGATGTAGTTGTCCTCCAATTCATTTGATCTAATTTTCAGCTTCTAAAGAATCAAGCGCTGATGCTTACTCTCATGAACCTTGTCTTACTTATAATGAAAAAGAAAGCAGCCTAGAGTTTTCTGGTGTGTCTGTATTTTTTTCTTTCTCCTCTTTTAGTTTCCCAAGATGTTTTCTTACTTTAGGAAATGATTCTTATGCTGATTGCCACATTTGGGAATAGCCAAGGGAATTAGCAGTGGGACACTACTTCTTCTAATATTAGATTTGCATATTTCACAATAAGCTGGTTTTGGAACATGAAGTGGTGATTCTTTGTAATGTGATTTTGGGTCTCACAACACTCATCCAGTGGCTTAGTACATAATCAGGCACTGTTCTAGACCCTGAGGGTATAGTGGTGAATAAGAGAAAAGAGCTTTATGCTCACTTGCAGTTTACATTCTAGTGGAGTAGACAGAGGTAAAAAACCCACATGGATTGATATGGTGACAAATATTATGAAGAAAATAGGGTGATTTGATAAAAGCAGTGGGGAGATGAAACAAGATGGCCTGGAAAGCCTTTCTAAGTGTATGGTATTTAACCAAGAATCATAGGGTGAGAAGAAACCAGGCATGGAGAGGGCCATGAAAAGAATATTCCTGGAAGAGGGAACAGCAAGACCAAAACAAATGGTGCATCTGAGGAAGAGATGGAATGTGGTGAGCTGTAGAGCGATTTGAAGGTAGCCTGGGAAGTGAAGGTGAGATGGTACAGGACTGCATAAAGAGCCACGTGTACTCTCAATGCAGTACTCTAAAGTCATTGGAGGGCTGTAAGGAAGACAGAGACAAGATCTGATCTGCATTTATAAGAGCTTACTGAGGCTGCTGTGTGGAAATAGATTGTGAGTGTGGGACAGGAATCCAAATAGCAAAACCAATCAGAGAGCCATTGCAGTATTGGAAATCTGCAAAGTCAATATCTTGCTGGATTATGGTGGACATTATTAAAAGTTGTTGTAATTAGATAAGTTATAAACCAAGTGGGTGAGTGAGAACCACCAGATGAAAGACCCGGGCAACTGGAATTACCAGGACCAGGGCTGATTCTCATTTGGCTGGAAAATCAGTCATCCAAGGAGATCTTGTGTCTTCCACAAATACTTAATACATTCACGAATACTGTTTTTGGGCAAAACAACATCATGTTAATCTTCCTCTGGTTAGCTCTTAAGGAAGAAAAATTAGGCTGGGAAGCAAGAGCAAATTTTTCCCCCTTGTGACTTATAGGTATTGATGATAGGACAAAAATGAGCTAGGAAATGGGACTGCATTGGTGCATGTCGGTAGTACTGATATGTAGGGTAATTCAGTACAAAAATCCCCTCACCTCTAGGCAAACTAGTTTTATTCACTGTCCATCAAGGCCATTTCTGCAGGAATAGGCCACTTAAGTGAGTGAGTTAAGTTTCTTTCCACTTTTCTCATTGCCTCCCATCTCCCCCAATGCATATTTCAGATATCCCAGAAAAGGCTCCCTTGCTGTGATTTCCTCCTCTCTCCAAGAAGGATGGGTATGGTGCAGCAGCTGGAAGTACATTTCCTTCTTTGGGTAGATTGCAGTGAGCCTGATGTTCAACCCAAGGGCATCTGTGGTTATGGTGCCTACAAACAGCATTCTCATAATCTAGTTTGGATACAGTTTTTATAATTGAACAACAAAAACATCTGACAGATGTGGGCAGGGTAATTCGAAAGCTAGATGGCACAAAGAAATCAAGTTCATTTTCTGTCAGAAAAATCAAATCTTTAAAAGCTAGCCCTCATTTTATATTCAGTTTGAGAAAGATAATATGAATTATAGAAAGGTGATAGGAATTTCCCTGATCTCCCTCACCCTTTCTGGATCCCTTGCAATCTCCTTTCTTTTTAGCTTGTTCATTTCCATGGAACTAGCAAGATGCTGATTCAGTAGGTCTATTATTCCCAAAGGTTTGCAAACCACTGAACACATCTAATGTACAGCTTGCCCAATTTTAGTGAACAGCTAACTTCACAGACGTTAATGAGGCCAATTATTGGCAAGTGAATTTGAAGTGAAGAACACATTAGGTTTGCCACTATAGCAGTTATTTGTTTATTGGGATTGATTGAGGCAAACTTCCTTTTGATCATTACATCTGATTGATCACTGCACATGGCATTATGAAAGAATGAGGTTCCCGAATCAGATAGTTACTTGGAAGAAAAATCTCTACCTTGCAAGGGCAGAACATGTTCCCCTATCCATTTCAGTGTGAAAGCCTAGCCATTAAAATGGAATGGATCCTAATTAGTCTCCTCACAAATCTCTAAAACTTTTTGGTCTTTCCTGTTGAGCAGAACTTAAAAGAAGCTTAAATTTCTCCCTTGCCCATGTATAGTCAATATCAAAGAAAATAACTTGCACGGTAATACTTACTGCTGAAAATGAGCGCAGACATAGCAATCCTGATTTGAAGTGGCATTGGAAAGTATAATTTGATTCACCCAGCCAAATGATTACTGCAAGTACAGATCATCAGCACGGCCCACTCCAGGACATTTGAATTGGTGATCAGCTGACAGCTAATTGCCGCACTGAGTCTGCCTCTTGAGCTTCTGCCTGGAAACAGGGAAAAATCCCCACTACTCTTATAGACTGCGTCTAGATGGAGGCTATTTTTCTATGTTGGAAATATGTCTTTTAGGGTGGTTATTGCTTTGCTTATATCAACCAGCTGTTATTTACCCAGCATTCATACTTTCTTTATCCAGTAAATGTACCCCTTTTCCTTTTGTGAGTACCCCCTGCTCTAAGTCCATACCTTGGGTGGAGCTGATTCCACCTCTCAGTTTTAGAGGTGGGCTCATGACTAGGGATTGGTCAATGAGATATTATGTCCTCCTGCCTACAGTTGGTTCAGGAGTTGAGTTGGGTTCTGAGTTGGGCTATTTAAAGTGAAACCCTAGACTATTTAAAGTGAAACCCTGGACTTTTCTGAAACCACTGAGAAAGAAGGGTGCTGCCTTCTCTGTGACTATACGGTGGCAGAATGTGAGTCTGGATCTAACACAGGTTGCCACATACAGAATGTAGGACCAAGAGTAAACAAGATGATGTTTTAATGACACTGTCAAGTTCACAGATTTAGCTGTGCCTGTAGCTAGCAGTCCTTTGGACTTTTCAGGTCCAAACTAATAAATAGCCCCTTCTCCACTCTCATTTTCCTACTGAAATAAAAATGTGTTAACACCCAGGATAAAGGCACAAGAGGAGAGGAAGGAGATTTGGGGTTTTACTTTCTTCACACTTTTCCTCTAGATTCTAGGAATCACAAGTTCCTGAAGAAACACTGTCGATGTCCTTTTGGCTTGGCCTCACCATAGAAAGGTGGAATGTCTGCCCTGTTTCTTCTCCTCTAATCCTGGAAATAGACTTCTTCCAGTGAGAGGCAGCCAATAAAATTTACAACAGAAGTGTTTGCATTTCAGGTGGCAACTTGAGATTTAGCCTGTAGGTCACAGATTTCTTCTATGGAGAGTAAATATCTAAGCCAATTCAATGTGAGAGGCAGTGAGAGGCAGCTTAGATAACTAGATGAGACTTTCACTGTAGTGCTTGGGAAAGGATGTTGGAGTAGGGGTATGTAGGGGCACTGCCCAACTAAAATGCAATTGGTTTTTTACTGAACACTATTCATGGAAAGAGCTGCTTTTCATTATGACTTGACACTTTTAAGTAAAAATTATCTCCCAGGAATATAGTAGAGAGAATCTGGACTTTGAAATCAGGTAAACAGAGGTAAAAATTCTGTTTTTCTGCTTAGTAACTAATTGGATGATTGTTCTAGATTTACTGACACCTCGGGAGCTTCAGTTTAGTTTTCTATAAAATGGAATGTTTGCAGTATTCATGAAAACTAAATATATTTAGTCACAAGCTGCTTAATGATAGGATCATCTTTGTTAGGCAATTTTGTCACTGTACGGACATCATGGGGTATACTTACACACACTTAAATGGATTAGGTCCATCTCTCTTTTTTTTTTAAACATTTTTTATGTTTTAGTTGTCCATGGACATTTATTTCATTTATTTATATGTGGTGCTGAGGATCGAACCCAGTGCCTCACACATGCTAGGCAAGCGCTCTACCACTGAGCCACAACCCCAGCCCGATTAGGTCCATCTCTTGATATGGCCTCTTGATGCAATCAGGAAAACTAGTGACCACAAGATGTAAGAGGCTGCTGTCAGCACCACACAGCACACTGTTTCACAGTACATTTTTTTAAATAAAAGTACACTCTAAAATAATGATATAGTTTAGTAAAGACATAAATCAGTAGCATGGCCATTTATTATCATCAAATATTATGTCTTGTCCACAGTGATATGTGCAGTGCTTTTATATGATGGGCAGCAGCACACGCATGTGAGTAAGGTATTGTGCTATGATATTACGATGGCTCCAATGTCACTGAGAATTTTTAGGTCTACTATAATCTGATGGAACCTCTGCTGTATATGCAGTCTGTCATTTATGGAAACATCATTATGCAGTGCATGCGTGTATATTAAATCTGTGTCTATAAATTTCATTGAATTGTGGCAAGTTGACTCTGAGCCATTTTATAAATGTCTAAAATGGAAAACGGAGGGCACAGTGGTTGTTGGCATCATGTTCTGATCACCAGACCATCTACTGAAAGGAAAGCCCAACCAGTCCCATCTATGTCAGAAGTGCTGTGTTCCCAAGGATCCATTTCAGAAAACAATTGCTTGGGGTTGTCTCTGACAAAAATAAGTCCTAGTCAGAGGGAACAAATTAAGTCAGGAATATAAATGTATTTTCTTTGCTGAGCAGGAGAGGGAAATGCTAAGTGAAAATAGGAAATTGGAATATTATGTGTTGGAAGAGCAATTCCTTTCATCCCTGCAGCTAATGGACTGAGCAAAAAGTGAACAATTTGTTTCATATGATGATTCACTAACACTAACTGACAAGGTTTCCATTTCTGAGTCCCGATCCACGTTCAGCTGCTTGTTTTGTAGTGCAATAATGCAATTATCTATCTTTTGCAATGCATAAACAGGATGGCTGAAATGTATGTGAGGAATAACCATAACTGCTTCAATCTTTCCCGTTGAAGGAAAGAGTGAGGGAAAGGCAATATGGAGTGTCTCCTACTTGTCTTAAAATAACCATCTGTTTCCTTTGTGATGTCCTCTTCTCTGGAGAATTCACTTCTAGAAAAATACTCTGATGTGGGGTGGAGAACAGTAGCTGGATTCAGTTTCACTTTGATCTTTATTCTTGCCTCCTTCTCATCTCTGCTTTGAAGAAGACTTCATTCTAACCACCAGCCTAGGCACATGACAGTTACCCTTGTGGCTTACCTTGATCTGAGGAGCTGGGTTGGGCACAGGGGTGACCTGATATGTGTCAACCCACTTTATCTCACTAGGGTTTATAATTAAAGACTGCTTTAGTCTTAGCTTTATTTTCCATTTCTAACATTTATTTTGTAGACTTTTATTTCTGTATTATTTGTATAATTTGGGTTCACTTGGCAGATAAAAGGGAGCTTTATTATAACTGAAACCCAAGAGAAGGGGTGTGATGAGCTTTCAAAAAGGACTAGAGCTGGTAACTGGAAATATTTCAGAATTTTCCCTTCACCTTCAATTCCACCTTCTCTGCACATCAGTTTCATTTGCTGTCTATGATTGTCCTCTTTTATTCTTTCTTTTCTCCATAGATGAGATTTTTTTTTTACTCACCCATCCAAATGGTGGAATGTGGTGACTTTATAACTCCTGAGTTTACATGTTGTACTTTTAGAAAGATTCATTAAATACGAATTCAAATTTCAGATTCTCAGGAAAGGGTGATTTAGTGCGGATCAGCTGTCCCTTCCTGATCCCGTGGATTATGGCCCATGCAGAAGGGTAAAGTGATTTAAATGAGGCTACAGAGACCCTTGTCTATGGGTGGAAAGGCAGGTGTGAGAGAAGATGGGCTGGGCAGAAACCCAAAGAGGCTTTTATAGTCCAGGCTACAATTACTGTCCCATTTTGAAAATTACCATGCCTAATGGATCTTGTCCTTGGATTATAAATGATCAGACTTGAGGTTGGTCTTTATCCCTATGTCTCATTTTTATCATCCTTTTGGATTTTCTGACTTTTTTTTTTTTTTTTTGGTACTGGGGATTGAACCCAGGGGTGCTTAACAACTGAGACACAGCCGTGGCTCTTTTTATTTTATATTTTGAGACAGGTTCCTGTCAAGTTGCTTAGGGCCTCCCTAAGTTGCTAAGGCTGGCCTTGAACTTGCAATCCTCTTGTCTCAGCCTCTTGAGCTGCTGTGATTACAGGTGTGCACCACCATACCTGGTGATTTTCTGACTTTTCATTCAAATGTTCCAGTTTTTAGTGTAAGCAAGGTGAGTTCATACTGGAGTGAACCACTGCTGGCCCATCTGTCCTTTCTTTCTCCCTCTTCCTTAACTGCTTTACCTCACTGACATCATCTCAGATGTAGTTTGGGAAAGCTCCTGGGGGCTGTTGCTGTGAAGTTGTGGCCAGAAAGGAAAGACTGTGGAGACAGAGTAGGAACATCCAGAGAAGTGGGAGGCTTGGTCCCAGAAGCCAGAGGAGAAACAGTTTCAGGAGGTGACAGGCTTTGCTTAGCTGTGCTGCCCACCTGCCCAGAAGTGTCTGTGGAGCACTGAGCACTGGGTGCATTGATAAGCAAAGTTAGACAAGTTCCACCACGTGGACTGTATGTTCCTACTGGGTTTCCTGCCTCATTCTGGGAGTAGTATTTTTTTCTCCCTTTAAAGTGCTATGTAAGAGGCAGGCTGACACCACACAGCTAATCCCGTTTGACTAGCTAGATGTCACATATGAGAGAGGATTTTTCCTGTTACAGGGAAATTGGGTCTGGATTTCTTTTTCTGTCTCAAACTTTTATAAAACTTTTTCCTTGGTGCACTGTGACCTTGGAGGTGTGATGGGCTGGGCTACACCACCCGAAGAACAAGGGCAAAGGTTGGAGCTCTAGAGGTCTTCAGGTGTCAAGTGCCTCCTTTAATCTTAGGGAAGAAGTGAACTCATTAACTTGATGAGTGCTTCCCAGGAGCAGCTCCGCCTATACTAAAAATGTCTATGACCATACTAAGGTTTTGGAGATATTTATAGCTTTCTCTTATCTTTTTTGAGATATATAGCTTTTAAAAAAATGCATTAAGGTATTTCACTACCTAATCATGGTCTATCATTTAGAATTACCTATTTCAATCCAGGGAAAATTAGATAACTGCACACTACTAATATTAATGACCTTGTTTTGTCGGGATTAGTTTAATATCCATTATTTTTGGTATAACTGCTATACATAAAATGAAATCAAAGAGAACATAATGGTGGATTTGTCTGAACACATCACATGGTCCTATTATTTGGAACTGCACATATAAAAAATTAAAAATGTTTCTTTTTTATTCTAGGTCCCCTTTTTCTTCTTATTCCTGAATTGGGGTTTAAAGCTTATAAGACAGTCAATATTCTGTAGTGTGGATGAGGAATTATGTTTGCTTAGGCTTAGCAGATGCCTGAGTTTCCTTTGGTCTGTGACATAGGGCAAAGAGTGTAATACTGGGGTCAGATAATGGAAATGAGTGACTAATTCTGCTCCTAACCAGGGTAATTGGCTTAAGCACTCTATTTTATCTGGAAATGGAAACTAATTTTAGTACTGATTTTATAGAGTGCTTGTGAATATTAAATGAGATGGTATATTCAAGGCACCAAGAATAGCACCTACCAACTATCTCAGAGTCCTTAAGAATAAAAAATACATGACAAGCATTTGGCTCAATGCTTGACACATGATAGCTGTAGACACTCGATACATGTGAGCTATTATTAATCCATCCATTTGACAATCTTATGTTTATAGCTGCAACTTTTTATCATACAGTTCATACATCAACATATTTTTTTTTAAAGTCAAAGATACAAAAGAGTAGAGGACAAAGTCTGAACATTCTTTGTCCTCTACCGCATCAAACTTGACAGCTGTCAGCCTTTGAGGTAGGGAGGTTTTGGTCCCCTTATTATTTCCATCAGTCCTTTCACATCATTCTTCAATAGTGATGTACTTTCTGTTTTTTGATTAATACAAAATTCCAATCAAACAGGTTGGAGTTGGGTCTATTGTTAAAAATTTCTAATCTCTACATCCACTTTCTTTGCATTATATCCACAAACATGCCCCATTTTCTGTGAGCGTATATTTTGGGACCATAATGACACAATGACCATTTTTCATCTTAGAATTCTTTTCATGCCCAAATGTGTAAGTCTGCCTCCTACATGTTTAGAACAATTTCATCACATCTATAGTACAAACAGGCCACAATTCATTAACTTTTATCTAATGTACATTTCTATTTATAATTTTCTTTCTTTTTTTTTTTTTTGGTACTGGAGATTGAACTCAGGGGCACTCTACCACTAAGCCACATCCCCAGCCCTATTTTGTGTTTTATGTAGAGACAGGGTCTCACTGAGTTGCTTCGCGCCTCGCTGTTGCTGAGGCTGGCTTTGAACTCGTGATTTTCCTGTCTCAGCCTCCCTAAGTACTGGGATTACAGGCGTGCACCACCAAGCCCGGCTTCTATTTGTAATTTTCTATTATTATACATGGTTTTGCCAAAAATATCCTTTATATAGTTTGTATACTTATTTCTGAACATGTGTGGCTATTTTATGGGATAAATTTATTTCTAGAAGTGGAATTTCAGCATCAGTGAATGTGCACATTTATAATTTTGATAGCAATAGCCAAACTGCTGTTTAGAAAAAGCTTCATGAATAATGTGTCATCAATTTAAACTGTCACTAATGGTCAGAATCCCCATTTCTTATAGATTCACCAATGTGGAATAGTATCAATCATAAGGATATTTACCAATTGGAAAAGCACAGAATGAAGTATCATCTTTTTGTTCAATTTGCATTCTTAATTACCAGTGAAGTTAAAACACTTTTGTCAATTTGGAAATTTTCAGTCATTATTTCTTTGCATACTTTTTTTAAACCTTGCTCTGTTTCTCCTCTTTTTCCAGGACTCTTATTATAAGAATGTTAGATCTTTTATTATAATCCCCAAAGACCCTGAGGTTTTTCTCACATTTTTTCAGTCTGTTTTCTCTTTGTTCATATTGCTTAACTTCTGTTGTTCTATCTTCAATTTCATTGATTCTTTACCTGTCTCATCTGTTTTTCTGTTGAGCCTATTCATTTTTTAAAATTTTGGCATTTGGGGCTGGAGTTGTGACTCAGTGGCAGAGCACTTGCCTCGCACATGTGAGGCACTGGGTTTGATCCTTAGCACCACATAAAAAAAAAAAATAAAACAAAATAAAGATATTTTTAAAAAAGAGTCTCTTTAAAAAAATTTGGCATTTGAATTTTTCAGGTCTAAAATTTCATTTCTTTTTAAATTTTCTATATCTCTGCTGAGAATTTCTATTTTTCATTTGTCTCAAGTATATTTTTAATTGCTTATTGGAGGCATTTTTAATGATATCTGCTTTAAAACATTTGTCAGATAATTCTAGCATCTCTGTCATCTGGATCTTGACATTTATTAATTGCTTTTTTCCATTCAAGATGAAATTTTTCTTGTCCTTTATATGATGAGGGACTTTTGGTGGAAATTTGGTTTGCAGATTATGAGACTCTTTGTCTTATTTGCATATTTTGATTTTATTAGCTTCCTCTGACACTACTGTGGGAGGTAAGAGTGGGCCCATGTTGTAAGATGGTGACAGGTAGGGATAGAAGTCCAGGTTCCCCCAACAGCTTCTGTTGATGCCTGTGATGGAGAAGGGCTCCTCTTGTTTTTATGGAAGGGTAGAGGGCCTTGTCACTCCTGTCCACATGTGGTCCCCACTGACACCATGAGAGGAAAACCTAGTTACTGCCTAAGGGTAATGAAAATCCCAGCTCCCTACCCATCATGCTTCTGTAACCCCAGTAGAGGCATTGAGGTACTTCACGGCAGAATAACAGGATGCCATATGATCCAGCAATTCCTCTAGTGAATATATATATGCAAAGGAAGGGAAATTAGTGTGTTGAAGGGATATATGCACGCCCATGTTTATTGCAGCATTATTTATAATAGGCAAGACATGGAATTAGTCCAGGTGTCAGTTGACAGAAAAAATGGACAAGAGAAAATATACATATTTATGATGGAATATTATTAAGCCACAAAAAAGAATGAAATCCTATTTGTGGCAGTGTGGACGAACCTGAAAGATATTATGTTAAGTGAAATAAGTCAGGCACAGAAAGACAAATACCACATATTCTTATGTATATAAAAAGTGGATTTCATTGGAATAGAGAGTAGAATAGTACCAGAAGTTGGAAAGGGTGGGAATGGAGAGAGGATGGTTAACAGGTACAGGGATGCAATTGGATAGAAGGAATAACTTTTAACATTTTATGGCATAGTAGGATGACTATGATTGATAACAATTCATTGTATATTTCAAAATAGCTAGTAGAGAAGATTTTGAATGTTGCCAACCTAAGGAAATGACAAATACTTGGGGTGATGGATATGCCAGTTCCTCTGATCTGATAATTACACATTGTAAACATGTACTGAAATATCACACTGTGTATAAATATGTACAATTATTATATATCAGTGAAATATATGAACACGTTATGCTCATTTAAGTATCCTATCATCTGAAAAAAAGAGACATAAATGAAATAATCACAAAATTAATGTGAAATGTTAGTTTATCAGTTATAATGACTTCTATTAAGAAGAGGTATTGGTTCTGTCTGGGAAACCTTTCCTGAGGGAGTGAAGTATCAGCTGAAACTCCAAGAAGGATGATGAGGGAAGACAATGGATGGACACATACGTGAGCCGGCTTTTTCACTGCTGTGAATAAAAGACCTGACAAGAACAATTTCAGAGAAGGAAAAGTCTATTTGGGGGTTCATGGTTTTAGAGGTCTCAATCCATGGACAGTTGGCTCCATTCCTTGGAGTTAGAGATGAGGCAGAACATCATGGTAGAAGAGTGTGGCGGAGGGAAGCAGCTCAAGACATGGCACCAGGAAGCAGAGAGAGCTCTCCTTTCCAGGGAGAAAAGATAAACCCCAAAGGCATGCCCCCAGGGACCCACCTCCTCCAGCCACACCCTCCCCACTAGGAGTAACCACTCGGTTAATGCCTATCAGGTGATCAATGCACTGATTAGGTTAAAACTCTCATAACCCACCATTTCATTTCTAAGCTTTCTTGCATTAGCTACCAAGACTGAAAAAAGTTGCTTTTCTCCCAAGGACCTGGTGCCTCTTAAGCTTAGAGCCTCTCCTTCGACCAATATTGACAGCCCATTTCAGCTGAAGTTTAGAGTAATTTATATTTTTTCATTATCCAGAGACAACTATTTTGCTCCTGTAGTTTACTGTTAGAGCTTATTAGAAAATAGACTATAGAGTTGTGGCCAGATCCTACAGGTGAATCTTTTTTTTTTTTGGCACTGGGGATTGAACTCAGGGGTACTCGACCACTAAGCCATATCCCCAGCCCTATTTTGTGTTTTATGCAGAAACAGGGTCTCACTGAGTTGCTTAGTGCCTCACCGTTGCTGAGGCTGGTGTTGAACTCGCAATTCTCCTGTCTCAGCCTCCCAAAGTGCTGGGATTACAGGCATGCACCGCGCCCGGCCCTACAGGTAAATCTTTATTTTCTTTAGGTGGATCTTCTGATTTGGAGACTTGTGTTTCATGTTGGCTGTGATATTAACTTGTCAGGGCAAGCCATTTTATCTCACTGAGCCTCAGTTTCTTTCTATGTACAAAAAGAAAATTGGAGCCAGGCAAGTTGATGTATGCCTGTAATCACAGTGGCTAGGGAGGCTGAGGCAGGAGGATTGAGAGTTCAAAGCCAGCCTTAGCAACTTAGCAAGGCCCTAAGCAACTCAGTGAGACCCTGTCTCTAAATAAAATACAAAAAAGGGCTGGAGTTGTTTTTTAGTGGCTAAAAGCCCCTGGGTTCAAGCCCCAGTACCAAAAAAAAAAAATTGGATTATATGATTTCCAAGACTATTTTCATTTCCAAAATTCCTTCAACATAATTTCCTGTGATTTTGTTTTTGTGTCAACATGTATAGGTTACATTTTCCCCACACTCTAAACATTTATTCACTTCTCTGCCATAGATGGCTATTAAAGTTTTTTCAATGTTTTGAGAGCTGATTAACTTTCCAGAAAGTGTGTTGACACCGTTGAACATCTCTCAGTGTCCTCATGATGTATCATGTCAGTCCCTTTCCTTCTCTTCCTCGATCACTAATTGTAACTCCCTCTTACCACTGTTAGGAAACCTCCCCAGAGGCCAGCTGGAGCCACGCAGGCAGACATTCTTTCACTTCAGCCACCTTTTAATTTTCGCTTTCTCATCGACCTGTGTTCATAAAGCAGCTCTCTCACATTAATAGTGTATTGTTTTTCTATTGTTGCTCTGAC
Organism: Geosciurus inauris; assembly: GCA_004024805.1. Classification (NCBI taxonomy): domain Eukaryota; kingdom Metazoa; phylum Chordata; class Mammalia; order Rodentia; family Sciuridae; genus Geosciurus; species Geosciurus inauris. Next base: position 25,631 of record PVHX01000865.1, on the reverse strand, counting down.
AAATTATGACAAGCCCAGTGGCTTAAAACAACGTTAGAAGTCTGACGCCGTGATCTCATTGGCCTCAAACGAAGATGCCTGACAGGGCTGCTCTCCTTTCTGGAGGCTTGGGGAGAGTCTGGTTCCTTGCCTTTTCCAGCCACTAGAGGTTGTGGCATTGCTTGGCTTATGCTTCCTTCTGGGTCCTTCCACTGCAGCACTCTGACCATGCTTCTGTCATCACCTGTCCCTTACTCTTCTGCTTCCCCTTTCCTCTCATGAGGACTCTTGGGATGACGTTGGGTCTGCCTGAATAATTCCCAATACTTGCCCTGTTTCAGGGTTAGCTGAGCAGCCACTTTAATCCCATCAGCAGCTTTAATTCCATTGGCAACCTCAGTTCTCTTCTGCTATGTAACCTAAGGTATCCAGATTCTAGGGGTCAGGTTATAAATGTATTTTGGGGGCTATTATTCTACCTGCCTCAAATAGAGCCATCTTGTAAAATTATACCTCTACTATTTAGGCTTTTTTTTTTTTCTTTTTTTGGTGCCAGGGATTGAACTCAGGGGTACTCGACCACTAAGCCATCCCCAGCCCTATTTTGTGTTTTATGTAGAGACAGGGTCTCACTGAGTTGCTTAGTGCCTCGCCATTGCTGAGCCTGGCTTTGAACTCATGATTCTCCTGTCTTAGCTTCCCAAAGTGCTGGGATGACAGGCATGCGCCACCACGCCCGACCTATTTAGGCTTAATCCAAAGATTCATGTACACCTTACTCTTCCTTACAAGATAAAATAGTGGAGAGTTTTGAAGGAATCAACAGTGGTACTGGCTAAGAGTTACTAAAAATTCCAGGTTGGTTATATTAGATTTACAAGCCTTCTTCATAGTTCCTGTTACTTATGTGATTAACAGATTTCTAGTAAAAAGAGAATCTCTTATTTTCTCTCAGACTCCTTCTTAGAACACAAAACTTATTAGAACACAGTTTCTCTTTCTTAATGGCCTTAGAGATTGCAGAGTCCTCATTAATTAATTAAAGAAAACATTTAGTATTTTGGGGCTTATTCACGTTGACGTTCAATTTCCTCCTTACCAGTTCTGAGTGGAGAAACACTAAATCTACATGGCCTCAAATTATTAACTGCAGAACTGAGCATTGATAATGAAAAAATATCACCACATTAGTTTCTAGAATCATCCATTCTTCCTGAATGGCTGTCTTCTATTGGCTTGAAGTTATGGAGATAAGCTAGATAACTTCCCAGTTTTCAGATTCTCCACTCTAATGGGGGATCACAGGCTAGTAAACATCTTTAGTCCTTGTCTTAGTTCATTTTCTATAACAAACTACCAGAAACTGGGTAATTTATAAAGAACAGAAGTTTATTTGGCTTATGGTTCTGGAGGCTGAGAAGCTAAAAGCATGGCACCAGCATCTACTTGGCATTTGATGGTGGTCTTCTTGTTGCTCATGTGATGGAAGGCATCACATGGTGAGATAGAGCAAGTGTGCTAGCTGGACTTTCTCTTCCTTTTCTTATAAAAGCGATTAATGCTAACATGGGGCCTCACCTTTATGACCTCATCTAATCTGAATTACTTCTCACAGGTCCCACCTTCAAGTATCATTAACATATGAATTTCAGGAATAAATTGTGGTGAACAAGTTCAAGTTAACATATGAACTTTTTGGGGATACATTCAAACCACAGCAGTCCTCTTGTTAATGACAAGTCTCTCAGTAGGAACAAAGTAACTCCTTGCTAAGAAAAAGTTGATTGAGCCCCTCTTGTGCAATTTTCTTTCCTTCTTTAAAATATTGGCTATCTGAAAGGAGTTAAAATCAGCATGCTACAATGATGCAGCCACGTCAATGTTTATAGTAGCTCAGTTCACAATGGCTAAGCTATGGGACCAACCTAGGTGCCCTTCAGTAGATGTATGGATAAAGAAAATGTGGTGTGTATATACACAATGGAATATTACTCAGCCATGACTTTATGACATTTGCCAGTGAATGGATGGATCTGGAGACTATCATGCTAAGTGAAATAAGCAAATCCCCCAAAACCAAAGATTGAATGTTCTCTCTGATATACGGATGCTAAACCACAACAAGGGGGTGTGTGAAGAATAGAAGTTCAGTGGATTAGACAAGGGGTAATGAAGGGAAAGGAGGAGGAATAGAAAAAGGAAAGACAGTGGAATGAATCTGATATAAGTTTCCTATGTACATATGTGAATGTACCACAGTGAATCTCAACATTGTGTACATCACAAAACTGGGTTCCTAATTAGAATAAGATAGACTCCATTGTTTTAGTCAGCTTTTTGCTGCTGTGACTAAAGGACCCAACCAGAACAATTGTAGAGGAGGAAAAGTTTATTTGAGGGTTTAAGAGATCTTAGTCTAGAGAAGGCTGACTCTATTCCTCGGGGCTCAAGGTGAGGCAGAACATCATGACGGAAGAGTGTGGTAGAGGGAAGTAGCTCACATGGTGATCAGCAAGCAGAGCGAGACACTCTACTCTCCAGATACAAAATATATACCCCAAAGCCACGCCCCCAGTGTGCCACCTCCTCAAGCCACAACCCACCTGCCTCCAGTTACCTCTCAGTTAATCTCATCAGGGATTAATTCACTGATTAGGTTTAGGTTATAACCCAATCATTTCTCCTCCAAACCTTCTTGCATTGTTTTACATGTGAGCTTCTAAATGTGGGTCACACATCTAAACCATAACATCCATGTTTGTATACGTGTGTCAAAATCAACTTTACTGTCATGTATGACTAAAAAGAACAAGTTTAAAAAAAAGTTGGCTATCTGTTGACTAGTGATAAGAGATGGGCTGAATCTAACTCTGAATCTTAATTCTATAAACTCTGAATCCTGACTCTGCAAGTCACTATGACCTTGAAAAACTACTTCATCTGTTAGAGCCTCAATTTCCTCATCCTTAACATGGAGATAATATTTTCCTCATATGTTTGGTTCAAGAATTAAGTGAAAATAAATCTTATAAATTCCTTGTTCAGTGTCTTTCACATGATAGATTTTGAAGATTACTTTTAGTTTTTTAATTTTAATGTTTGATGATTTCTTCATGTATAACATCTGACATACCCAAACAAAAGGTATAGCTAAAAGAATTTTATTACAGGGATTATTTTTCTGATTTTCACTCTCTTGTATGGAAAGATTTTTATTATAACCTTTGCTGTATTTGAAAAGTGTTGTTTTTTTCATTGCAGGATGTTTGAGAAATTAAGAAAAATATTACAAAGCAAAGTGCCAGACATACTTGCTACAAAGACACATTTTTGACATTTTGTTATATTTCTTGCTTTCACTCTTGATCTTGCATAATCTTAGTTAGAGGTTTCCATAGCTATAAGTAACAGAAACTCAGTCTAGCTTAAGCAAAAAATGGACATTTATAGAAAGGGTATCCATGAAATTCAAGAACATCAAGAAAGAATGACACTAGTAACTGAAAAGTCAGCAATAACAACTTAATCTCTTCATTTTTCTAAGGCAGAATGCTTTCTTATCTTTGCTTTCTTTTGGTATTTTCTTCTCTTGAAGATTGGCTTTTAACTCTGGGCATGCTTGTGGCTTTATGTGGCCTTTGTATAAGTTTCAGTAAAGATTGAGCTGCTGCATGAATGAGCTCCCAGAATGTGATGTCTTTAAAAAGTTAATTTCTATTTTGCTCCAAGTTGATGAACTATATGGATCTACTCCATACAGTCATTCTGGGATCCAGGTTTTTCCCATCTTTTTTTTCCTCTGCCATTTACTAGTCCAGTTTGCCTGGTTCATGGGCATGTCCATGGTCCAATTCATGAAACAGAACAGGGACAGCTAGTCCACGAGAAAGAGCTTACCTTTAGGAGATAATCCAGATGTCGCAGTCCTTTGACTTGAATAACCATGGCCAGTTGCAAGAAGCTGGGATGTGTCAAACCTGTCTGGGCTACAAAGTGTCTAGCCACAACCCTATGGTTTATGAACAGAGGGGACAGTTAGACAACTAGAAGAATCTTCTATGAATTCCTAGTTCAAAAACACAAATATAACCCCTTTACCTCAATTTAAACTCTCTTGTATGGGGCTTTGATTTGTCTAGCTTTGGATAAGGTCTACCCCAGTTCAGTCAGTCCTTGTCTTAGGAGACAGGATCATGTGGACTGTGGCAACATCATAGGGGTTCTGAGTAAAGACCAAGAAAGGGCAATGCATGCAAAGTGCCCATCTGTGTGTGATTGTATATACTCCCTCTGAAATCTCTACTATATAGACAAATATTTGGATGTTCTCTTTTTTCTCCTCTTCAAATCATGTGTTTTTATTCCATCCATTCTCCACTTTAACTAGTTCTTTGAGATTTAAATAAACTTAGCTTAAATTAATTGAATCAGAGAAAATAGTTCTCTTTTCCTTCTGGTTATACACCTAGACCACATTTCTTAGTCTTCCTTGTAGTTAGGCATGGTTGTATTATTGAGTTATGGCTAACAGAATGTGGAATATAGAAATATCTTGGATGATTCTTTTTCCTGTCCAGAAGTAGCTGAATGCTGACGTTGACTTTCTAATCCTTGTGCTACATTCTCTACTTGTCTGGAAACTTATATAACTATGTAGAGCAGAGCTCCTTATCTCTCCCTCACCACCAACTGAAGTGTGATGTGAATCAGAAATAATTTTTATTGCTTTAAACTTCTGATCTTAGACAGCAGCTAGAGCTATATGCATACATCCACTAATTTCTGTCTTATGGGGTGTCTAATGTCCTGGCTATATCTGTTACTTTTTAGAGGCTCACATTTTTATGGTAACTTTCTCTGTTTTCCTATTTTATTAAAACTTTGAGAAGGATTCATGTGCTATTGAGAAGAAAGTGTATTTAGTCATTGATGGATGAAATATTCTATATATGCCTGTTAAATCTAAATTATTAATTGTATTTTTTAGTTCTATAGCTTTTTAATTTAGTTTTTGTTTGGAGGCTATAGCCAGTGATGAGAGAGGAATGTTAAAGTCACCCAGCATTATTCTGTTGTTGTTTATTTGATTCTTGAAATTGAGAAAGGTTTATTTGATGTACATAGATATTCCATTGTTTGGGGCATAAATATTTATGATTGTTATGTCTTGTTGATGTATAATTCCCTTAAATAGTATGAAATGTCCTTCTTTGTCCCTTCTGATTAATTTTGGCTTGAAGTCCACTTTATCTGCTGTGAGGATAGAAACCCCTGCTTGTTTATGAGATCCATGTGAATGGTATGTTTTTTCCCATCCTTTTACTTTCAGTTTGTGAATGTCTTTGCTATGAGGTGAGACTCTTGGAGACAACATATTGTTGGACATTGTTTTTCAATATAATCTGCCAGTCTATGTCTTTTGATTGATGAGTTTAGGCCATTTACATTCAATGTTATTATTGAGAAATGATTTCTATTCTCTGTCATTTTGATTTATTTCTGTTTTTTTAATTTGAATTAGTTTATCTTTTGATTGACTATTCTTCTAATGTAGTTCCTCCATTTCCTGGTTTTCACTGTTATTTTTCATTTCTTCATGAAATATCTTGAGTACATTTTGTAGTGCCACATTTTTAGTTGTGTATTCCTTTAACTTTTGTTTGTCATGGAAGATTTTTATTTCATCATCAATTCTGAAGCTTAATTTTGCTGGGTATAGTATTCTTGGCTGACATCCATTTTCTTTCAGACCTTGGTAGGTCTGAAAAGACCGAGCTTTGAGTGTTTGGGTTGAGAAATCAGCTGAGATCTGGGTTGATTTCCCTCTAATTGTGACTTGTCATTTTTCTCTGGAAGCCTTTAAAATTCTATCCTTATTCTGTATGTTAGGCATTTTCATAATAACGTGACTTGGTGTAGGTCTGTTGTAATTTTGTATATTTGGGGTTCTGGAAACCTCCTGTATTTGATTTTCCATTTCATGCTTTAGGTTTGGAAAGTTTTCTGATATAATTTTATTGAAAAGATTGTGCATTCTTTTGGTTTGTATCTGAGCCTTTATCTATCCTAATAAATCTTATATTTGGTCTTTTCATGTTATCCCATATTTCTTGGAAGTTCTGTTCATGGTCTCTTCATATCTTTTCTCCATGGTCAATGTTTTAGTCAGCTTTTTCACTGCTGTAACTAAATGACCTGACCAACACAACTGTAGAAAGGAGGGAAAGTTTGAGGGCTCACAGTTTCAGAGGTCTTAGACCACAGAAGGCCAGCTCTATTCCAGGATGCTTGAGGTGAGGCTGAACATCATGGCGGAAGAGTGTGGCAGAGGGAAGCAGCTCACATGTTGATCAAGAAGCAGAGAGAGAGACTCCAATCTCCACATACAAATATATACCCAAAGCCATGCTCCAATTCCCACCTCCTCCAGTCACATGCTACCACTTTAGTTACCACTCAGTTAGTCCCTGTCGTGGGATTAAATCACTGATTGGGTTAGGACACTTACAATCCAATCATTTCTCCTCCAAACCTTCTTGCATTGTCTCACACATGAGCTTTTGGGGGATACCTCACATCCAAACCATAACAGTCAAGTTTATTTTCAAGATTATATATTTTGTCTTCATTTCCTGAAACTCTGTCTTCTAAGTGGTCTAGTCTTTTGGCGATGCTTTCATTGAATTTTTAATTTGGTTTATCGATTCCTTCATTTTGAGGATTTCTGCTTGATTTGTTTTAGAATCTCTATCTCTTTATTGAAGTGATTTTTCACTACCCATGTTTTCTCTCTGATTTCACTCCTTACATCATCCTTTACCTTGCAGATCAGTTTAACTATGAACATTCTAAACTCCTTCTCTGACATTTCTTCCACTGTAGTGTCAATGGATTCTGTTATGGAATTATATTGGTTGGTTTGGGGTGATTTGTTCTCTTGCTTTTTCATGTTGTCTGTGTATCTATGCATCTAACAGTATGGATCTGAGGCAGTAGAGTTTCTACTCTACAGACTTATAGTGTTCCCAAAGATTTCCAGTATCTCATCATTTATGGGGAGACAAATAATAATAACAGCCAATGCAAACAATAGGAAGCATTAAACCAAATAGCTCCTGCTGTAATATCTACAATGTTAATTATCACAATAAACAGAAACAGTGTGATCAATTATTGCCCACAGTAAAAATAGCAAGTTTCTAAAAGGGTTTATAATTTCAAATGGTGGGTAGGGAGAGAACAGAAATGACATAGGATGTGATGATTATGAGGGAGGAGGAGAGAAAATGGAATTAAAAAATTAAAGGAAGAGTGAAAGAGAGAACAATAGAGATTGGCTGTTAGTGGAGAGAATCAAGGGAAACAAATAAGTGAGAGGAAAAGTATATAAAATAAAAAAATTTAAATAAAAATAAAACAATACAAAAGAATAAAATATACTAATCAAACATCCTAATACTCAAAATACTGATCCATGAAAAACAATTGCTTTCCAAAAATGCTACAAATGAGAAAAGAGAAACAAATATGAACATGTATAAGTCTCCATGAACCATTCAGGTCACAATTAAACAGAGAAAAGAAAAAAAAAATTGTGATGAAAAGTTAAAGAAGTGTTTCTGTTGGAGTTCAAAAGATTCTTGGCTTCTTTCTTACCCACACCAAATCAGGTAGAAGAACAAAGGGCACCTGGTCTTTGATTTCCCCAAAATACCATTATTTAAGACATTTATGTGCATGACTTACTTGGTTTAAGATTCACAGAAACCTCAATGAATTGGATATTTAAAAATACTCATTTTTATAAGTCTTTACTTAAGCTACTGCTGTATTACTCTGTTTCCTATTACCTCTTCCCTATTCCTTTGTACACTTCCCCTCACCTCTAAGTTAACCTTTTTAGCATAGCAGTTTAGGTAGGTATTCCAATAAGTCGTAGCCCATGCAGGCTGTCTCCAGAGACCCTCTTTGTCTCAAAAATCATACTCACTATAGCATCTTTTTAAATTTTTGTTTTTATTTTTTATATGTTCTAATCAATTATACATGACAGTAGAACGCATTTTGACATATTGTACAAGAATGGAGAACAACTTCTCATTTCTCTGGCTGTACATGGTGCAGAGTCACACCAATTCACTATAGCATCTTAATTTACTTCGACCTCTAAACTAGATGCAAAACACCCCTTCATCCTTTGGATTAATATAAAGTGGCCCTTTGCCATATTGATTGTTACACAAAAAGCATAGCAAAATTCAAGTGGTTAGCTCCTTTTGAAAGAAAAAATCAGAAGTGATGGTAGCACTGAGTGCATGTTCTATCATCCTGGGCTGCCACTATTGGTTGTTGGTGGGTGGGCAGGTACCTTACAACCTATTGGTTGTCCCACAGCTGTGGATCATGTCACTCACTGTAACACTTGCTTGACTTCTTTGGGCATATGGCCTTGCTATTTCTCTCTCATCTGCAAACAGTCCTATCCTGATAAGAAGAAAGTGCCCCCTCTCAAAACAACAAAGACTCTCCCCTGTACCCATACATATTACCTTTTCCACTGTTGATCTGATTCTATCAAGACCTAGTGGTGGGGCTGGGGCTGTAGCTCAATGGCAGAACACTTGCCTAGCACATGTGAGGCACTGGGTTAGATCCTCAGCACCACATTAAAAAGAAAACAACAAGTAAAATAAAATAAAGGCATTCTGTCCATCTAAACTACAAAAAATAAAAATTAAAAAAAGACCTAGTGGTAATGTAAATGTATCATAATTTAACCATTTCTCTAAAATTGTTAATTTGGATTGTTTCCAAATCTTTGTGTACAAATGTTTCTTAACTTTCCATTTCCGTAGTCTAAATTTATAGATGTAGTGCCATTTGGTAAATAGGTATGAAGAATTTATAGTACCTGATATATTAAATTGTTCTGCAAAAGATGATATCAGAGATGAGTTGTAACCCTGCTCTAGTTAACAGGGCCTGTGATTCAGTCTTGAATCACAGTTCCTACAATACCTGGAAGGGTTCTTTGACTTTGAACTTTAAATTTGACTGAATTCCTAGGAAGAAATGAAAGCTATATATAGTTTAATATCTATTAATCTAAGTGTAATTATGATAAACCATAAATGAAGATAATGATTCATTCTGACTAAAGAATGAGTACACACTCTACCTAAATGTGGCTGAGAGAAAAGTTTTGGTTGCAGATGTTCCCCCTGCGCCATCCAAGTTTTGTTGATTCTTTCTGTGTTTCATGGCATTCCTGTTCCACATTAGAAGTCTACTTCTTTTGAACAGGACATTTCTTACTATTTGCAGCAAATTTTTAGTTTCTTTCTGCTTCCCAAACTGTGGTCCATCACAATGTTCAAAAGAGACTGCTTTCTTCTTCTGCCTTGCTAAATCCTTCTCATCTGTGCCTCACCACCCCAGCAGTGCTCTCCCTGTGCTTGGGAAGGTCTCTGTTTTGCAGGCTCTCTGTTTTGCAACTTGCCTGGTTGAGGTAGTTTTGTCTAGTGTTTTGGATTTGAGCATAAATATTGAGATACCTTGTGTCATAGCATAATCACTGTCATATTTCCTTTTTATGTCACACTGCTCAAAATTCTTCTGGACCAGAACAGGTCAGTTTAATTATTTAACTCCTCTTATCCATAGTCATGCAGCCTATACTAGTGAATGATGAGTATAAAGTTACAACATAATTGATTACAGCAAAACTGTTACTCTCATATAAAAGGAATCAAACGGACACTTCAATGCAGAGATTCATATCTAATAAGGAATTCAGGAGCAGCATGCCTTAAAGGCAAGTGTGTGCTTGATGTTCTTGTCACATTATTCCCATCCCAATCATTATGATACTGGACACAAATAACAGTGAAAATTAAAGTCACTGTCCAGTTCAACCAAGGAATGTTTTCTCCATGTTTATGAAGGACTTACTTTGGCAATGAATCATTTGATGTCTCTGTCTTGCTTGTTTAAATTCTGGACTAGTTTAAAGTCATACCAGAAGCTCTTTAATATAACTCAGTCATGGCAGTAGTTGGTTAGTTACAGTGGTTAACTGAAGAAGCTGGTGGAAGCACCAACTTATTTTTTGAAATGATACCTCTAAGATTTTGCCTACTTTGAAAACATAAATTTGTATTTATTCACCAATATTTTGATGTAGACCCACTGTTCATTTCTAGGATAGGTCCCCTGACTGAGCTCTGTGTCATCTATCTTGCATCAACCACACCCATAATTCTTTGTCTCTGAGTTCTGGTTTGGCTGCTGTAAATGGAGCAATAACCTAAAGACATGGGTACAGCAACCCAAGTGCTGACACCTTCTACATTTTTATGATTCTTTAAAAATATTTTACAGCTATCTCACTCACACCTAATCTGACAGCATATTTCTTAGTGACTCACCTTTATAAAATCTTTCTAGCATCCAATATAACTTTCAAAGAAGCCACACTTTTCTTCTTTTGCATTTATATATCCTTGACTTACATATTATATCATGAAATTATGTAGGTATGTAATTACCAAAACAAGTTAAAGAGGCAGCATAAACAGTGTTGGGAACAAATGTAACCGACTCTAGGCAAGCACTCAACTCACCTGGTGGGAGCAGGACCAGAGTCCTCTGTGTTAGTGGCTCTGGTCTCTGCAGAAAAGCTTTGCAGAGACTGGGGAACGTCATGTCATCTGGCTAAGGGAGATAGCTTGAGAGTCCTACTTTACTTCTAAGGTCCCTATACATGCTTTAGAGAGAAATTTGATTGCTACTTAGCATAATTTTAGTAAAGGCATGAAATAGGTATTTTGTAGAACATATAGTCTTTGGAGTTTCTGGAAGATTTTACCTTTTAGTTCCCTGGTGCTTTTTCTAATACTTCTCTTGACTTAATTCTTGGCAATTGAGTCTAGATGAATCTTCCAATACACTGACTTCTCACTTTCTTTACCTCTTTCCTCCATGTACTTAGCACTCCATTCTCTGGGCAGTTCTTTATGCTCAAAGTCATACCTCAGTGTTGTTGTCAATTGCAACCTCCCAAAAAGCTTTGTTTCAAACAACTACTTCCTGTCATCACTAATCCAATGGTGAAGCTCCCTTCAGTAACCACAGCACAGAATCCTTCAACCTAATCTTTTCCTTTTCTCTCACTGTGTTAGTCAGCTTTCCATCACTATGACCAAAATACCTGACAAGAACAACTTAGAGGAGGAAAAGTTTATTTTGGCTCACAGGTTTAGAGGTTCAGCCAACTCCACTGCTCTAGGCCCAAGGTAAGGCAGAACATTATGGCAGAAGGGCATGGTGGAGGCAAGCCGTTCACCTCATGGCATCTTGGAAACAGAAGTTTGGGGGAGGAAGAGGAGGGGCTGCAGGGGAACACTCACTCTGCTCTTGTACACATTTCCTTGTTCTCCAGCTTAAATTCCATGGCCAATCACTGTTGCTTCCTTGCCCATACCCTCAACTCTCCTGCTATACTTTCTTCCTTTTTAAGTATTTTATTTTTTTTGAAATCCTAACCTTGATTAAATTTAATTACCTTCCTACTCTTTGGTTATGCCCATATAACAGAACCAGATTGTAGATACACATTATGTGATTGTCTCATTTTAAATTTGTGATTACTCACCTTGGGTGGGTCTTTTGTAGCCTGTCCTTATGTAATCCACTTGATTTCTATTTCCTAAATGATCGTTTCGTACTTAATTCTCTCTCTTTGAATGTTCACATTTCTCCCCTTTCCTCTCTCTTAGCTGATCTTGCTTTCTTTCCATTGAGAAAAATAAGGAACAACCAAAAGAAACTTTCTACAAGTTTCCACCTGACACTGCTCACTTTCTAGCATTTATTCTCAAATACGATTTCTTCTTTTCTGTTTATTGATAGTACCCCTCTTTCATCAAGTTTTTCTCTTCTGCTGGATTATTCTCATCAGCATATGGAAAAAAGAGACATTCTCACTTCCATTAGAAAAACAAAATAACCCTCAAAATCTTTGTCTTGAATCTTATTTTCCTTCTAGCTAATTTCCTTTTTTTCTGCTTTTCTATAATAACAAAACTTGTTCAAGAGCAATCTATAAAAACTGCCCTTTTATTCTCTTCCTACTCTTTCTTAAACTCATTCCAATTAAATTTGTACCTCTATCCCTCTACCAAAACCTTTCTAGGTCCCTGGACAGGATCCATTGGTAATTTTCATTCTTCATATTACTTGACATATCAATACGTAATTTGGTCCAGTGGATCACTTACTTTGTACATTTTATTATTCACTAAATTTCTAGGCACCAATATCTTTAGAACCTCTATACGTCTGTCTGCTGTTCCTCAGTCTCCTTTGCTTGTTCATCCTAATTCCCTAAGCTCTTCATTCTGAAGTATATCATAGCTTGGATTTTGTTTATTTTTATCTGTATTTACATCTTTATTTTTTTATAATTTTAGTTTTTTTAAATTTAAATTTTATTTATTTATTTATTCTACTTAGGTATACATGATAGCAGAATGCATTTTGATTCATTGTACACAGATGGAGCACAACTTTTCATTTCTCTGGTTGTATGTGATGTAGAATAAATGGATGGAGTTGGAGAATATCATGCTAAGTGAAGTAAGCCAATCCCAAAAAACCAAATGCCGAATGTTCTCTCTGATAAGTGGCTACATCTTTCTTTTTTTTATTTTTATTTTTATTTTTTGGTACTGGGGACTCAGGGGTTCTTGACCACTGAGCCACATCCCCAGCCCTATTTTGTGTTTTATGTAGAGACAGGGTCTCACTGAGTTGCTTAGTGCCTTGCCGTTGCTGAGGCTGGCTTTGAACTTGAGATTCTCCTGTCTCAGCCCCCCAAAGTGCTGGGATTATAGGCATGTGCCACCATGCCTGGCTTATAGTTATACCCTTAGAGATCTTAACTAATCTTATGACTCTTACATTTATATTTTAGCTTAGACTTCTTTCCTATTCAATTCTCATTCAATCTCCACTTTCAAGCCTCATAGGAAACACAAATTTAATATATCCAAGACTAAAATCTTGATTTTCTTCCTTCAAACTTACTCTTCCTGCAGGTTTCCTTATTTTAGTAAATATAACTTTATCCTTCATATTGTTTAGTGTATCAGTTAGCCATTGCAACATAACAAGGAAACTCCATCCTCAAGGGCGCACAGCAGTCATCAGTTTTACTCACGTGTCTGAAGTGGATTTGGATTTGGCTGATAGACAGGGGCAAGCTGGGTTCCTCTTCTTCTGGCTTCAGAGGTGTAAGCAGCTCTACTTCCACTGTAGATCTGTTGGTTACCTGAGCAGCTCTCCACTTGTTTCTTATCTTTCTGGAACAAGTAGGCTGTTAAGTGCATATTCTTTCTTTTTTTTTTTTTTTGGTGTGGGGTGGTCCCTGGGATTGAATTCAGGGGCACTCGACCACTGAGCCACATCCCCTGCCCTATTTTGTATTTTGTTTAGAGACAGGGGCTCACTGAGTTGCTTAGCACCTTGCTTTTGCTGAGGCTGGCTTTGAACTTGCAATCCTCCTGACTCAGCCTGGGATTACAGGTGTGCACCACTGTACCCGCATATCCTTTTTATGCTGATGACGGAAGTATAAGACGGCAAGAAACAATGTGGAAAGCCACTTAAGTCGCAGTCTCAGAATGGACAGGCGGTCACTTCCTCATAATCAATTACCAAAGTTAGGTCTGTGGTTGAGCCTGTAGTCAAGGGGGAAAACATGCTGCCCACAGTGGGACCATGGGAAGGGCATGGATGCTGGTGATCATAAAGAGTTAGAGTTAATACTTTGGCTGACCACACTCAGCCAAAATCCTTGGTGTCATAGTTGACTTCTTTTTCTCACACTCCCTGCTCTACCCTGCAGCTCCAATGAATCAATCCTATTGACTTTGCCTTCAAAGCATATTGAGGGTTGAGGTTGTGGCTCAGTGGTAGATCACTTGCCTTGCATGCATGGGGTACTGGGTTCGATCCTCAGCACCACATAAATTAATAAAATAAAGATATTTAAATAAACATTGAAAATTCAATCATTTCTCACCATTTTCCCAGAACCACTCAGGAGCTAGCCTCCCTTGTATCTTGTTTGAATAGTCATAGTAGTCTTCTATCCTGTCCCTTTTTTCTTGCCCCTTTTTCTTCATGGTATCCCTTTAAAAGGTAGTCCTGTTAAAATATATGAGAGAGTGTCATTCCCCAATCATTCAAGAAACTTCTCAACTTAGAGAAAAAGCAAAAATCCTTACAATGGCCTAAATAGACATGCCTGATCTTCCTCCCACCCCTTATGTCTATGATAGCATCTTTACTTTCTCTGCCTCATGTTGTTCCAGGCCATTGCACTCCTTGATAATCCTGGTGAATATCACACATAGCCCTGCCTCAGGATCTTTGAGCTTGCTGCTATCTCTACCTGAAATGCTTTTGCTCCAGATATCAACATGTCTTGCTCTCTCCTGTCCTCAGGTCTTCAAAAAAAATGCTGCCGTCTGAATGAGACTTTAATTATTCAATTTTACCAGAACACTCCTCACCATGTTCTCTTGCCTTGATTCTTCCTAGTATTTTTCATCATCTAATATGCATCTGTTATCTATATTTTTTCTTTCCTTACTGGAACATTTTATAGTCTTCTGGCTAATTTGATTTTCCTTCTCTTGTTAACAATTTTACTACCAGCATCTAGAAGCACGCAGGGCACCTAATACACCCTTAAATATTTTTTGAATGAAGTAGTGATCGAACGAATTTTAATTTATCCATCAGTATTTAGTTCATAGTGGGCATACAGATCATTTTTTTTTGCTTATTTGTGAATAATTACCGGTAAATAATCTTAGGGATACTTATCTTTTGGAATATTATTGATTTTGTATAGGTTTTTGCAGTCAGCTATAGATTTAGAAATTATTTTGCCAAAATTTTTAAAAATTTATTTTTAAAACAGAAGAATGCATTTCAAGTCATAGTACATATATTGAGCTCAATTTTCCATCTCTCTGGTTGCAAATGCCAAAATTTGTATCAATTTGATGTTGTTGGATTATTAAAATAATGAAGAACATATTTATTAAGATTACTTATTTTTTTTAAAATATTTTGTTTAGTTGTAGATGAACACAATATCCCCATTTATTTTATGTGGTGCTGAGGATCGAACCCAGTGCCCCACGTATGTGAGGCAAGCGCTTAACCGCTGAGCCATAACACCAGCCCCAAGATTACTTATTTTTAACTGCGATTTATTTTCCTTTTTCCTCCTCCTTGTTTAATCTGTAGTATTTACTCTGGACAACACAGAACCTTTATGATGTGTTCTCTTTTGTCAAATGACTAGTTTTGCGATTTCAGCAAAAATGGCCTTAGTTGTGGAAATAAATAAGTTTAATTCTCCTTTAGGTTTGCAGATGATTAAAATTGAGAATAGGTGGGATGTTTCTTTCATATGTTATTTCTTCAGCGTTATAATTTTATTTTCAAGCTGGTTTATTTTTCTAAACCCTCCCTTCTTTCCTCTGCCGAGGGCAGAGTAAATCGCTTTACCTTGCAGAAATGTGCCGGCAGCATCCTGCAAAATCTTTGAGGAAGATTATCCATTGTCATTAATTTTGGAAGATTCATGGAGCTCTGTAAAAGACATAAAAAGTCAGTGCTTGGAAGCTGGTGATTATTATTTTTTATTTTTCTTTCCTTTCATATGCAAGGGGTGGGTGGGCATATTGCCTTAGTTTTAATGATAGTGATGCATGATCAGAGATAGTCATTCTTCCCCAGCCCTAATGGGAGGAAGTGACTGCTCATCCAGAAAGATGGAGGCTGGTCTGTAGTAAGAATTATGTATGTCTGGATGAAAAGAATTCGTTTGGGTCTCCTAGCATATATCAATAAGTTTAGTTTCCTTTGTATATCTTACAAAGTTCCTTTCATTTCTTTTACTTTATGAAAGGTGATTGAAGTAGAAGTTTAAAGGAACTAAATATATTGCTGCAATTCTCTGCAACTATTATGTTTTCTTCCATATGTCAGGCTGAAGACAATTATCAATAAAATATATAGAATTATTATTTGGTGCTGACACACCACTTATCTGACACACATTTGTAAAGGCACAGGGGATATGTTGGGTTAGGTTTTCCAAGTCTTTACAAATAGCTCTTTTGATCTTGATTGTTTTCATTCATATTTAAATGCTTTTTAATTCATATTTTAATCTTCAGTCTGTTTAGGGGGGAAAAAAGAGCTCATTATCCTGTTTCTTCATGTTCCACATCCCAAAGGAGGATTTTTTTTTTTTTTGGCAGTTAGGCATAATCTTGTTTTTATCCCCTTGAAATGATCAAATGGTAGTTTCTCTTTACATTAAAAAAAAAAAAAAAAAACAACTGAACTTAAATGGTGTCATTTTTAATGGCTGGCATATATTAAGAAAAATAATTTACATTCAGTTTTTGCTCTTTCTTAAAATAAAGGCAATAGACCAGTGGGCATGAGAATTAACAGTCACTTAGTATTCTCCTATAGATACCCTTTCCATTTGTCACTAGGATCTGGTGCTTTCTTTCTAGGGGGGCCCAGTGATTCTTTGCCCTTATGTCTCCTCCAGAAAAGAAAGAGAAGATTCTGCCTTAAAGAAACAAATAAGAAGAAAAATGAATGGACATATCACCTTGGCTATACTTGGTAGATATTTCCAAAGTTAATTTCTCCTGGAAGAAGAGCAGTAAGCAGTCATTCACTTTGGAAGGTCAAAGTCTTATTTTTAGTCATTTAAAATGGAAATGTTAATAAGAAAACAATTAGAGTAAACAGTCTACAGCCCATGTGAGAATCATCAAAGTTATGAAGAAGAGGAGGCATTTAAGAGATAAACATAATTGCTGAAATTAGATTGCAGAGAAAAAAGGAGATTAAATTGAAAATATGCTGTGGGATTTTAATCAGATCTGCTCTTTTTTTACAACTTCTCAAAGCACAACTCCTTCCAAATCAGGTAAACGATCATCTTCCTCTTGGGTTTAGAGGGAAGTGGATGTGTGCTTCTTACTAGAGGCAGTAAACGTCCAATTTGCCTCCCCTTTTCCCACTTTGCAGCTGTCTGTGGCCCAGCCACTGCTTCTGGGTTGCATTCTTGCTGGGACCACGCCTGCATGGACTGGGGGTGGGACCTTTCCTCAGGGGGTGCCACGCCCACACACCCTGCTGCAGGCCCTTTCCCTCAGTAGGACACACAGGGCTTCAGTGAGTGAGGGGCCAATTTGGCTTTCTTATCCCTAGGAAAAACTGAAAAAAAAAAAAAAAAAGGGACTAGTTGGACCCCAGCACAACACACCTTTTCAAAAAATACTTAAAAACACGGGAATAGGCAATATTGTAGAAAGAGAATTTAAGTTTCTGCTTTTGGAGAATGTCAAGGAAAACATTCAGTTAATCAACAGCTATTCACTGAAGCTTACTCTGTTTTGATGTTTTCACATCTGCTATCACACAGCTACACCAGGAAATTGGGAGCTTGTGGAATTTCTTGTCCCACATCATTTAGACTGCCTGTGTAAAGGTGGGAGGCCCTGTCCCGTCAGAAGAGCCAGAAAAGGAGCTGGTGGGTGAAGGCTATGTCCTTGACAGTTACATTGCCCGTGTTTGAGTCTTTACAAGTCGTGAGATTTCAGTTGTCTAAAGTTCTGCCTCAGTTTCCTCATCAGTAATATGAGGCCAGTACTAATATCTACCTCACTGGCTTTAGGTTAAGTGCTGAGAATGGTGTCTGACACATTGTAGTTCATGAGCTAGGAGTGGAGGAGGCTGAGAATATGAACGATTCTACTTTGCATTTAATGTGAGATGTGACTGAACTGTATAAAATTAAAGTGACTCATTAAAAAGTGCTACAGCAGCAATGAATTTCATTCCACCCCAACACTTAGGTGTAAGACATTTCTTTTTCTTCTCTAAATCAAATTTAATCTGATCTAAGCTTTCATCTTATTTTAGTGACTGGAAATTCAATTTTAGTAATTACTGGGGTTTTCTCCTCTCTGGGTTGAGTGTAGGTGCTGGGGAGGTTGGGATGGATGGAGGGTAGATAATGTCTTTGGTTCAAATGGCTCTCCACTCCAATCCCAGCCCTTGAAGGGAGAGGCTCTGCTACAAGCTGAGGCTTGAGTGTTTGTGAGGCCTGGTGCCTGGGCACTTACTGACCTGTCTACATATATGGTGTAGTCATTTCTTTCAGGAGTCCAGCCAGCTCCCTATTTTGTGGAACTTCATTATTGTAGAACCTGAGGATCTTAGTCCCTTTCCTAGCGTTAGCAGAGATTTTTGATCCAAGAATTCAGTGTAGACCCTGCAGACCTAGCATAACTCCGTAAATGAGTTTAAGCTTTCAGGGGGAAAAATCCAGAAGGATGAATAATTTTCAGGCAATTTCTTCTTTACCTATGTAACATTAACATTCTTAAAAAGAAGACCTAATGTCTGGTGGATGTCTTGGAGCAAGGAGGGAAAATTATAGGAATAAGAAGACATGTATTCATTTTTCACCATTTTGGTTTCAACATTGGTTTTAGAGTACAGAACATGGGAGTTAATTTTCTCTGGAGTTCCTCTGATACACTTTTACACTTTCAAGAATCATCTTCTCACTCATTGAAATCAAGGCATCATGTTAAATGGCAGTCAATGCAATTTTAGTAATTTCAGCCCCATTTTATGGCCCATATATGTACTTTCATTGGCAAATGCAGCATGATTCTTCCCAGAGGAGATCTCAAATGATGGAGGTATAATGGACACCAGCACAGGTCTCAAGGAACTCAAATACACCAAGGTAATATGGAATCTGTTATGTTTGGCCTGAATTCTAAAATAGGTATTTTGTTTTATAGAATGGAAATAAACTAGCTACCTTTACTTCTGTAAAAGTTACTATGGAATAGATTTTCTTTTCTTTCTTTCTGTTTTTTTTTTTTTTTTTTGGTACTCAGGATTGAACTTAGGGGCACTCGACCACTGAGCCACATCCCCAGCCCTATTTTGTTTTTTATGTAGAGACAGGGTCTCCCTGAGTTGCTTAGCACCTTGCCATTGCTGAGGCTGGCTTTGAACTCGTGATTCTCCTGTCTCAGCCTCCCAAAGTGCAGGGATTACAGGCATGCGCCACCACACCTGGCTCTTTTCTTTTTTTTAATGGGACTGGGGATTGAACCCAGGGGCACTCTACCACTGAACTACACTTCCTATCCTTTTTATGTTTCATTTTGAGGCATGGTCTCACTAAGTTTCCCAGGCTGGCCTTGAACTTGCCATCCTCCTGCCTCAGTCTCTGGAGTTGCTGGGATTACAGGTGTGCACCACCATACCTGGTTTTGTGGAATACATTTTAAAAAGTACTGCAAACCTGGTTGTAATCATTCATGACCCTGGAAGCTTTGCCTGACCTTGAAGGAATCTCTGAAAATCTGCCATTCCCTATCTCAGGCTCACTAATTTCTTCTTCTCTTTCATTCTCTGGTTTTTATTGTTCATTCCTCTTGTTTTCATTACTTATCCTATTTTCCCTGTATCCTTTTCCTAGTTTTCTATTATAGAGCAATCATTTTCCAGGCCCATGAAGGAAAGTCAGGACTAAAAAGACTGCTAATTTCTATGTAGAGGTTTTCTTTCCCCCTTTAATCCTAAAAGCTGCTTTATTTCCCTATGAAGAGAATATTATATATGTATAATATGCTGCCCAATTATTATCATCTTTTTTCCTATCCCAAGTATCTAACTATAACTTAGGGAGGCAACATACTTTCACAAAATATCATGCTTAGAGTTCTCATCAGAGACCGTGAGGTCAATTTTCTGTACAACAGTATTTATATTTCTAAACTAATAAGCCTTAGTCTTCCTTTTAAGACTAAACAGTAGTATTGAGGTCAGGACTTTTAATAGTGAAATTCCATTGATTTTTGTTTCCATTTAGAAACTGTGTAAACAAAAAGTCCCATTCTGTATACATTTTTGCAGTAGTATTTTTCTGGAAGTGATTAGTGTCAGTTACCATTCTTAAATACACTCTTCCCCCACAACTCTCTATATAATGTGTGTGTGTGTGTGTGTGTGTGTGTGTGTGTGTGTGTGTGTTAGCCAAGGTCAGAATCCAAAATAAAAAAGATAAGCCCTCCAATTAGTTTCAATTTAATTCAAAGCTACAAAGATGATAAAAATAGTTTCTAGAACAATGTTCAGCAAACTATGGCCTGTGGGCCAAATATGGCTCACTTCCTGTAAATAGCTTTATTGGAACATAGCCATGATCGTTTGCTGCCATAATGTCTCTGGTTCCTTTTGTTCTATCATGATGGGATTGTATAGCTGTGACAGAGATGGCATGGCCTGAGAAACCTAAAATATTTACTCTTTGGCCATTTGCAGAAAATGTCCACTGGCCCCTGCCATACGAGCTTACATTTAGTGTGTTGGGGGCAGAGGCATGGAGAGTAACAGGCAAGGACACATGGCTGTTTTTTAGCTCACCTTTATTATATGTTTTGCTGGATGAGAAGGCAGAGTCCTTTGTGTTTCCATTGTATCCTATATATTCTTTTATAGCACTTGCTGCTGTGCAATTGCAGTTATTTTTTTAAATAGCTGTCTTCTTACTTTTAGCCTGTGTTTGCTTAACAAACACTTATTGAGTTCTTTATACCAGGCATTGTTCTATGGTTACAATAAACCGTAACAACAAATATTGTCTCTTTTCCTGGAGTTTATATCCTAGGCAAGTGTTGGAAATCCAAATGCCTTCAGGAGCCAGGCTGGTAATGTGAAGGAGTAAAGTAGCCCATGTGTAGAGCACAGATTCGCTTTCTTTGACTATTAACTGTATGGAAATAGTGTTTACTTCCTCAGAGCTTGTGCTCTTTCTGGTTTTTTTAAAAAATATCAGCTACTCTTGGATTGTCCTTCTCTTTACAATTTCTGATAAAGGCACAGTAAAGATAGATTTCTGTTCTAGAGTAAAGCAAATGTTAAATAACCCACCTCTTCTCCTCCCTCTCTTCATCCTTCCCTACTTTTTCTGAGAGGAAGAAAAAGCTGGATAGCTGATCTGGATTTTATGTAAATGTGTAATTTAAAAAAAGTTATTATCTTGTTCAAAATTTGTTCTTTTTACTTATACATGATAATAGTATGTATTTTGACATATCATACATACATGGAGCGTAACTTCCCATTGTGGTTATACCTGATGTGGAGTCACACTGGTCGTGTATTCATAAATGAACATATGAAGTTATGTCTGATTCATTCCATTGATTTTACCATCCCCATCTCCCCTTTCTTCTCCCCCTTTCTCCCTGTCCAATCTGGTGAACCTCCACTCCTCCCTCCCCTGCTGCCTATTGTGAGTCAGCATCCACATATCAGAGAGAACATTTGGCCTTTGGTTTTTGGGGATTGGCTTATTTCACTTAGCATGGTAGTCTCCAGTTCCATCCATTTACCAGCAAATGCCATAATTTCATCTTTATGCCTGAGTAATATTTCTTTATATATATGTACCAAATTTTCTTTGTGCATTCATCTGTTGAAGGGCACCTAGGTTGGTCCCATAGCTTAGCTATTGTGTATTGAGCTGCTATGAACATTAATGTGGCTGCATCACTAGAGTATGCTGATTTTACATCCTTTGGGTATATGCTGAGGAGTGGGTTAACTGGGTAAAATTGTGGTTCCATTCCAAGTTTTCTGAGGAATCTCCACACTGCTTTCTAGAGTAGTTGCACCAATTTGCAGTCCCACCAGCCTGAGTGTATTTTTCCCCCACATCCTTGCCAACATTTATTATTACTTGTATTCTTGTTAATTGCTATTCTGACTGGAGTGAGATGGAATCTCAATGTAGTTTTAATTTGCATTTCTCTAACTGCTAGTGATGTTGAACATTTTTTCATGTTTGTTGACCATTCGTATTTCTTCTTTTGTGAAGTATCTATTCAGTTTATTTGCCCAGTTGTTGATTGGGCTATTTGTCATTTTTTTTGGAGTTAAGTTTTTTGAGTTCTTTATATTTCCTGGAGATTAATGCTCTATCTGAGGTGCAGGTGGCAAAGATTTTTTCCTATTCTGTAGGCTCTCTATTCATGTTCTTTACTGTTTCCTTTGCTGTAAAGAAACTTCTAGTTTGATTCCATCCCATTTATTGATTCTTGATTTTACTTCTTGTGTTTTAGGAGTTTTGTTGAGGAATTTGATACCTAAACTGGCATGATAGAGATTTGGGCCTACTTTTCCTTCTGGTAGGTGCAGGGTCTCTGGTCTAATGTCTAGGTCTTTGATCCACTTAAAGTCAAGTTTTGTTCAGGGTGAGAGATAGGGGTCTAATTTCATTTTATTACATATAGATTTCCAGTTTTCCCAGCACCATTTGTTGAAGAGGCTGTCTTTTCTCCAATGTGTGTTTATGGCACCTTTGTTTAGTATGAAATAACTGTATTTATGTGTGTTTGTCTCTGTGTCTTTTATTCTGTACCATTGCTCTTCATGTCTGTTTTGGTGCCAATACCATGCCATTTTGTTCCTATGGCTCTGTAGTATAATTTAAGGTATTGTGATGCCTCCTGCCTTATTTTTCTTGCTGAGGATTGCTTTGACTATTCTGGTCCTCTTATTTTTCCAAATGAATTTCATAACTGCCTTTTCTATTTCTATGAAGAATGTCATTGGAACGTTAATAAGAATTGCATTAAGTTTGTATAGCACTTTTGGTAGTATGGACATTTAGACAATATTAATTCTGCCTATCCAAGAACATAGGAGATTTTTTCATTTTCTAAGGTCGTTTTCAATTTCTTTCTTTAGTGTTATGTAATTTTAATTGTAGAAGTCTTTCACCTATTTTGTTAGATTGATTCCCAATATTTTATTTTCTTTGAGGCTATCACAAATGGGATAGTTTTCCTAATTTCTCTTTCAGTTGACTCATCACTGATGTATAGGAATGCAGTTATTTATGGATGTAATTTTAATATCCTGTTACTTTGCAGAATTAATTTATGAGATCTAGCAGTTTTCTGGTGGAGTTCTTTGAGTCTTCTAAATATAGAATCACATCATCAGCAAATAGAGATAGTTTGAGTTCTTCTTTTCCTATTTTTATCTTTTAATTTCTTTCTTCTGTCTAATTGTTCTGGCTAGAGTTTCTAGGACTATGCTGAATAGATGTGGTGAAAGAGGGCATCCTGTCTTGTTTCAGTTTTTAGAGGGAATGCATTCAATGCTTCTTTGTTTAGAATGATGTTGGCTTTGGGTTTAGCATTGATTACTTTTATAATGTTGAGGAATGTTTGTACTATTCCTAGTTTTTCTAGTGTTTTGAACATGAATGGATGCTTTATTTTGTCAAAAGTTTGTTCTGCATCTGTTGAGATAATCATGTGATTCTTGTCTTTAAGTCTATTGATGTGATGAATTATGTTTATTGATTTCCATATGTTGAACAAACCTTGCATCCCTGGGATGAACCCCACTTGATCATGGTGAATGATATTTTTAATACATTTTTGAATGATTTGGTGGTATTTTATTAAGAATTTTTGCATCTATGTTCATCCAGGATATTGGTCTGAAATTTTCTTTCCTTGATGTGTTTATGAGATCCATGTGAATGATATGTTTTTTCCCACCCTTTTACCTTTAGTTTGTGAATGTCTTTGCTATGAGGTTAGTCTCTTGGAGACAGCATATTGTTGTGCATTGTTTTTTAATCCAATCTGCCAGTCTATGTCTTTTGATTGATGAATTTAGACTGTTTACACTCAATGTTATTATTGAGAAAGGATTTCTATTCCCTGTCATTTTGATTTATTTCTGTTTTTTAATTTGAATTAGTTTCTCCTTTGATTGACTATTCTTCTAGTGTAGTTCTTCCATTTCCTGGTTTTCACTTTTACTTTTTTTTTTTTTTTTACTTTTCACTTTTATTTTTCATTTCTTTGTCATAAAATATCTTGAGTACATTTTGTGCAGCCTTTCTAGTTGTGTATTCTTTTAACTTTTGTGTATCATAGAAAGTTTTTATTTCTTCGTCTATTGTGAAGCTTAATTTTGCTGGATATAGTATTCTTGGCTGACATCCATTTTCTTTCAGAGCTTGGCATATATTATTCCCAAACTTAGTTTTGAATGACTGTGTTGAGAAATCAGCTGGGATCTGGATTGATTTCCCTCTTAAGGTGAGTTGTCATTCTCTCTGACAGCCTTTAAAATTCTATCCTTATTTTGTATATTAGGCATTTCCATAATAATGTGCCTTGATGTGGGTGTGTTGTAATTTTGTATATTTGGAGTCCTGCAAACTTCCTATATTTGATTTTCTATTTCATGCTTTAGGTTTGGGAAGTTTTCTGATATAATTTCATTGAAAAGATTGTGCATTCTTTTGGTATCTCCGAGCCTTCATCTCTCTTGATAAATCTTATATTTGGTCTTTTCATGTTATCCCATATTTCTTGGAAATTCTGTTCATGGTCTCTTCACATCTTTTTTTCATAGTCAACTTTGTTTTCAAGATTATATGTTTTGTCTTCATTTCCTGAAACCCTGTATCCAAGTAGTCTAGGCTGTTGGTGATGCTTTCCATTGAATTTTTAATTTAGTTTATTGATTTCTTCATTTTGAGGATTTCTGCTTGATTTTTTTCCCCCAGAATCTCTATCTCTTCATTGAAATAATCTTTCACTTCCTGTATTTTCTCTCTGATTTCACTCCTTACATCATCCTTTACATTGCAGATCAACTTAACCATGAGCATTCTAAACTCCTTCTCTGACATTTGTTCCACTGTGGTGTCAATGGATTCTCTTATGGAATTATATTGGTTGGCTAGGGGTGATTTGTTCCCTTGCTTTTTCATGTTGTCTGTGTGTCTATCCATCCAACAGTATGGATCTGAAGCAGTAGAGTCTCTCTACAGACTTACAGTGTTCCTGAAGATTTCCAGTATCTCATCATTTATGGGGAGACAAATAATAACAACAACCAATGCAAAAAATATAAAGCATTAAACCAAACAGTTTATGCTATGACATCAACAATGTTAATTGTTACAATAAACAGAAATGATATAATCAGTTATTGCCTACAATAAAAATCACAAGTTTGCAAAAGAGTTTACAATTTCAAATGGTGATCAGGGAGAGAACAGAAGTGATATAGGATGTGATGATTATGAGAGAGGAGGAGAGAAGATAGAACTAAAACATTAAAAGAAGAGTGAAAGAACAATAGAGATTGGCTATTAGTGGAAGACAAGAGAGAAAGAGAATCCAGGGAAACAGGTAAGAGAAAAAAATAAAGTATAAATTAAAAAAAATTAAAAATAAAAATAGAAGAATACAAAACAAAACTAAAATATCCTAGTCTTCAAAAATTGATTCATGAAAAATAACTGGCTCTAACCATGGTAGAAATGAGAAAAAATCAAATATGAGTATGTATAAATATCCATGTACAATTAAGGTCACAATTAAATGGGGGGGGGGAGGAAAAATTTTTTTTAAAAAAGAGAGAAGAAACATCTTTTTTTTTTTTTTTGGCACCAGGGACTGAACTCAGGGGCACTCGAC